>JAGKTI010029378.1:529-12674 GCA_018397915.1 Birgus latro | reverse complement strand
AAAAGCCTTCTTTTCTCCTTAACTGCAGCTTCTACACCCTCATCCCACCACCAAGTTACTTTATGTCTTGGTGGGCCTCTTGTCCAACCGCATATTGCATCGGTAACTCTCAAGAGGTTGTTCTTAAGGGCTCTATACTGTTCATTAACACCTCTATCTACAGCTTCCTGTTCAGCCACCACTCTCCTCATCTCACTATAAAAAGCATCCCATACTGATTGGTTTCCCAGCTTCCATATTTTCCTCCTAGGTACATATGTCCTCCTTGTCATCAGTCGTTCCTTAAGCACCATGTCACAAATCAACAGTTTGTGCTGCTGCACACACTCCTCGCTTCCTATAACTTTAACATCCCTCACTAATCTCCTATCAACCCTCCTGACCAGAAAATAATCAATCCGACTACTATTTCCCCCGGACTCGTACGTAATCAACCGGCTGATTCTTTTCCTAAAATGTGCGTTGCACACAATCATGTCCATAGCCTCCCCAAACTCGAGTATTCTTTCCCCTTCTGCATTCCTCACACCATATGCACATCCTCCATGGACTCCTTCATAACCTTGAGCTGCTTCACCCACATGACCATTTAAATCCCCTCCCAGAACCACTACCTCATCATCACCCATATCACTTACTACACGTATTAAATCATCCCAAAATCTATCCTTCTCTTTGTCATCCAATCCTACCTGTGGAGCATATGCCGATATAACTGAAATCATTTTCTGCCCGATCAAAATTTTCACTACTAATATCCTATCGCTTACTTTCATAACATTCATGACATATTCCACCCATTTCTCTGCAACCAACACACCCACACCCCCATATCCGTCAGTTCTCCCCTGCCAAAACAACTTATAGTAGCAATCCTTCCCAACAATCTTTCTGGCTGATCCACCCCCGTACCGGACTTCCTGCAAACATGCCACATCCACCCACCTCCTACTGAATGCCTCAACGACTTCCCGTGCTCTTCCTCTCAAACTTCCCACATTCCACGAACCCACCCTAAACCCCCTGGGTGATTTGCTGTCCTCAGGCTTGCTTCGGTGCCTGTATTTGTAGTTCATAGTTGGTAAGATAAAGGGGGGTAAACATTCCAAAGGCCCGACCTATTGCACAGTCCCAGGTCCAGGCAATGGGTCTGGGACCCCTAACCCACCAGCTTACCAGTGGCTGTGGTAGTGACCTCGGGGCACCCTGCAAGGACAGCTGCAGGGACATCCTTCAAGCGCGGCTTGGTACTGCAACTTCCCCGCCATTATACACCCACTGATAGGGCAGCCTCCTGGGGCGCTACTCCCAGGTTTGGGCCCCTCTTTATTGAGCGGAAGCGGCAGCCTGGGAACCGCAATGCCCTGTACCCTCTAGCACAGGTTCGAGCCCCATCTCGCCCCGGACCCATGATCTATGCCAGTGGAACCCCAGTCAAGCCTCCCCCCAAAGTCCGCCACTAGGTAGTGGGGGCAAAGTTTTCTGGCCGCATGCCCTTGCTGGCGTCAAGCCCTGTAACATAGTGGGATACGTTGTGTAATATGTAAAGCACATGTGGTGTAGTGCATAGGAGAGTTAGAGGAAATGTTTGGGAGAGTATGCTGGTCTACTCTCCATGTTACTGTCACACTGAAAAGGTCAGCGAAGGGGGATGGTTAGGTAGCTAGTGAAACAGGAGCTCCAGCTTTCCCTATCACCAGCATTCCCATTCCCCTCGGGAGTACTACCCTGTTCGGCCCGTGCTACAGCCTCCTCCTCCTCCCCAGACATAATTTTTTGCTTTCTAAAACTTGCCCCTACAACATCCTGGAGAGTGGTCAAAATCCTTGGCCCTGATCACCTCCTGATCATCATCGCTACCAAAACCAGAATCACCCCAGCTGTCCACAGACACACGTACACTAATTATAAGTGAGCCAACTGGGAGGCCTTCACAACTGAAACAGAACAACACTTTGAAACATTAAACAGTACACCTATCACAAACATCAACATCAGTGTGCACACTTTCAATACAATTATTTAGAATGCAGAGAAAAGACACATCCCTAGAGGCAACAGAAGGATACACAGTCCAAACTTCACACCAGAAATTCAAGGCCTCATCGGTCAACACAACACACTGCAACACTCCCCAACACCCCATACACAAGACACTGCACAACAAATACAAGCACTGAACACTTAAATAAACAGTCAAATATCAGAGCAGCAAACACCAAATTGGAACAACTATCTCTAAATACTGTAAACAAAATGTGAAACAGTATCACACTCCCTAGCAGTAACACTACACAATCACATGTTGCAATCACAGCAACAGACTCCATGCCCTCAAACAGACAACAAGCAAACACTCTCGTCAGTCACTTTTCACACGTCAGTAATCTAAACCCCCATTGCGGCGACTGACATGTCATCCGATACAAGTGACAGTTCCTCACAGACTCAGACTTCGCACCCTTCACTTACGACCAGACGAAGCACATCATTAGCAGCCTTAAGCACTCATCTAACCATGGACCAAGCAACATAAGCAACATGCACCTTAAACATCTTGTACCCCAAACCATACAAGTACTCACCAACATTAACTACAGCTACTCACACAACGTAATACCCAACATTTGGAAGCATGGTACAGTAATCTCTCTACTTTCCGGACGACCACTATACGGTTACACCACTGTTCGGACATCGTAGGCTGATGTTTGAAACCCAAAAATACCAAAAAATTGCAAAAAAGAAAAAAAAAGAAAAAAAAAAAGATTTTTTTCGACCTGTAAGTTTGAATTTGGCATGCGGTGCCGAACGGCCTTCATTACATTACATTCTCACTGTCTCCCCCTCCCGCCGTCGTCTTTGAACTGACGTGAGTTTTTTTTTAAACAATTATAATTCACAGTGCTAAGGATTAAGTGCAGTTCAACACTGGATTACTGTACATGCTTCAAGAGCAATTTCACCATTGTCAGAGCTTTAGAGGTGGGGTAAACAGCCACCATTGACATGTAAGTACACTGTCAGATGCCAAATATTTTCCATAATCACTTCTAAATCCTCATTCTCTGGTTACATTTTATTTACTTCATGCTTTGTGTCCCATACTTGAGTGCACAGGCTGTGAAAGAGGTGATTTTCTCAGTGATTACCATGTCTCTTACATACGTTCACTATTTAGTCAACTGGTGAACATATTTGCCCGACTCACCTCTAAATCATAATTTTTCTGGTTACATTTTATTTACTTCATGCTTTGTGTCTCATATTTGAGTGCACAGGCTGTGAAAAGGTGATTTTCGCAGTGATTACCATGTCTCTTACATACGTTCACTATTTAGTCAACTGGTGAACATATTTGCCCAACTCACCTCTAAATCATAATTTTTCTGGTTACATTTTATTTACTTCATGCTTTGTGTCCCATATTTGAATGCACAGGCTGTGAAAAAGGTGGTTTTCTCAGTGAGTACCATGTCCCTTACATACGTTCACTGTCTCGTCAACTGGTGAACATATTTGCCCAACTCACCAGATATTCATTCTTCGATCTTTAGTAGAAAAGTTTCTTGAGAAGGGAAAGAAGTTGTATGCAGCCTTCATGGATTTGGAGAAAGCATATGACAGGGTGGATAGACAAGGATTGTGGAAAGTATTAAGAATATATGGAGTGGATGGGAAGTTGTTGAAGGCAGTGAAGAGTATGTATGAGGGTGCTAAGGCTGCAGTGTGTGTGGATGGCAAACTGAGTGAATCTTTCCATTTGAAGGTTGGATTGAAACTAGGATGTGTCATGTCACCATGGTTGTTCAGTCTCTACATGGATGGGGTTATAAAAGAGATACAAGGTCAGGCAGTGGATGTTGGAG
The DNA here is from genome assembly GCA_018397915.1 of Birgus latro. Taxonomy (NCBI): domain Eukaryota; kingdom Metazoa; phylum Arthropoda; class Malacostraca; order Decapoda; family Coenobitidae; genus Birgus; species Birgus latro. Next base: position 8,805 of record JAGKTI010029378.1, on the reverse strand, counting down.
CAGCCCTAGCGAGAGAGGGCAGTGTTTGGAAACTCCCTGTACTGTTATTTGCAGATGATACTGTGTGGTTGAGTGAAGATGAAGGGGAGCTGCAAGGCTTGGTAGATGAGTTTGGGAGAGTGTGTAAGAAACAGAATCTAAAGGTGAATGTAGGGAAGAGTAGGGTGATGGTCTTTGAGAGAAGTGAAGCCAGTGAGTGTACAGTTAGATTGGATGGGGAGGATATGGAGATTGTAAGGACATTTAAGTACTTGGGTAGTGTGATGAGTAAGGATGGAAGTCTGGAGGGTGAAGTGCTTGAAAGGGTGCTGCAGGAAAGGAAGGTTGCTGGTTCGTTGAAAGCAGTGATAAAAAACAGGGAAGTGAGCATGGAAGTGAAAAAGTTGTTACATGACAGTATTGTGATACCAGCTCTAACATATGGAAGTGAAGCTTGGACCCTGTTGGAAGGACAGAAGTCAAGAGTGAGAGCAGTGGAAATGAGTTATTTGAGAGGAGCATGTGGAGTCACATGGAGAGACAGACTAACAAATGAGGAAGTGAAGGAGCGTTGTGGTGTGGATGTGGACGTGATAGGAAATGTTAGGAGAAACACGTTAAGGTGGTTTGGGCATGTGGAGAGGATGGAGAGTGAAAGACTGACAAGGAGAGTGTATGTGAGTGAGGGGGAGAGGGAGGGGGAGGCCGAGGATGAGATGGAGGGATGGAGTGGAGAGGTACATGAGAGAGGGGTGTGTGAGTTGGGAGCGGGGTAGTGAAATGGTGGGGGACAGAGCGACATGGAGATAATTTGTTTGTGGCCAGCCCGTGTGGGATTGAGGCATCTGGCAATAGATAGATAGACCTCTAAATCATAATTTTCTGGAAACAATTTATTTATTTCATGCTTTGTATCCCATATTTTAGTGCATAAGATGTGAGAAAGGGTGATTTTCTTAGTGATTGCCGTGTTCAATACTTCTTACACTATGCTGTCAACACCTCTTCCCTACTCACCTCAAAATCATCATTTTTTGGTTAAAATTCAATTAATTCATGCTTTGTGTCCATTATTTATGTGAATGGGGTCTGAAATAAGTGCTATGCATATCCGGTATAGAGGTAGGTAGGTGGTTTTCTGATTTAGGTTAGGTTAGGTAAGGGTTAAGAATGACTGGTGCTGGAGCTTTAGGGCCACTATCCGGACAAGACCACTTTCTGGTCATGTCTTTGGCTCTATTACAATGGATAGTGGAGAGATTACTGTACTATCATCACTATCCCCAGACCCAAGAAAGACCCCACATTGCCTTCCTTACACCACCCCATCACACTCATCTGCACCCCTTCCAAAGTCACTGAACGACTATGGTTGCAGCGCATGACTGTGAGGTTGACATTATTGTACCCTGGCAACCTACCTGTCAACAGTGTGTTCAGTATTGTATCATATTATACACGAATGATATTATTATACACGATTATTATTATACTCTATCTATCTATCTATTGCCAGACGCCTCAATCCCGAACGGGGTGGCCACAAACAAATTGCCTCCATGTCACTCTGTCCCCTGCCATTTCACTACCACGCTCCCAACTCACACCCCCCTCTCTCATATACCTCTCCACTCCATCCCTCCATCTCATCCTCGGCCTCCCCCTCCCTCTCGCCCCCTCCACCTCACTCACATACACTCTCCTCGTCAATCTTTCACTCTCCATCCTCTCCACATACCCAAACCACCTTAACGTGTTTCTCCTAACGCTTCCCATCACGTCCTCAACCACACCACAACGCTCCTTCACTTCCTCATTTGTTAGTCTGTCTCTCCATGTGACTCCACATGCTCCTCTCAAATAACTCATTTCCACTGCTCTCACTCTTGACTTCTGTCCTTCCAACAGGGTCCAAGCTTCACTTCCATATGTCAGAGTTGGTATCACAATACTGTCATGTAACAACTTATTCACTTCCATGCTCACCTCCCTATTTCTTATCACTGCTTTCAACGAACCAGCAACCTTCCTTCCCTGCTGTACCCTTTCGAGCACTTCTTCCTCCAGACTACCATCCTTACTCATCACACTGCCCAAGTACTTAAATTCACTCACATTCTCCATATCCTTCCCATCCAATCTCACTGTACATTCACTGGCTTCACTTCTCTCGAAGACCATCACTTTACTCTTCCCTACATTCACCTTTAGATTCCGTTTCTTACACACTCTCCCAAACTCATCTACCAAGCCTTGCAGCTCCCCTTCGTCTTCACTCAACAACACAGTATCATCTGCAAACAACAGTACAGGGAGTTTCCACACACTGCCCTCTCTCACTAGGGCCACTCCAGCATCCACTGCCCGACCTTGTATCTCTTTTATAACCCCATCCATATACAGATTGAACAACCATGGAGACATGACACATCCTTGTTTCAATCCAACCTTCAGATGGAAAGATTCACTCAGTTTGCCATCCACACGCACTGCAGCCTTAGCATCCTCATACATACTCTTCACTGCCTTCAACAACTTCCCATCCACTCCATATATTCTTAATACCTTCCACAAACCTTGTCTATCCACCCTGTCATATGCTTTCTCCAGATCCATGAAGGCTGCATACAACTTCTTGCCCTTCTCTAGAAACTTTCCACTAAGGATCTAAGAATGAATATCTGGTCTACACAACCTCTTCCCTTCCTAAAACCTCCTTGCTCTTCTCCAACTAATTCCTCCGTAATTTCCCTAACTCTGTCAATAAGTATCCTACCATATATTTTTCCTATTACACTGAGAAGGCAAATGCCCCACAAACATATTATACATGAATCATATGCCTATCATAATTATTATACATGAAATCAGTAGCAGTGTTGACGGGTAGGTTGCCCAGGTACAATAATGACAACTTCAGAGTCGTGCGCCGCGACTGTAGTATTACATTCAGTAACACCTCACATCCCCCTAGCCCCATCACAACATGGTTTTAGGCTGCTACATTCCACAAACACTTTTATACCCCTATTACAAAGAGTTTTTGATGGCATCAGTTCAGCTAGGCCACCACACAGAATACTCCTGGTCACACTAGACATTAGCAAAGCTTTTGATGCCATCCCCCGTCATAATCTCATAAACAAAAACAAAATATTTAACACAAACATGCACAATAACACAGCAAGATGGCAGGCATACTACTTAGCAGGCAGATGTACACATGTAACATTTGCCAGTCAGTCATCGAACATCTGAAACTTCACAAACGACGTCCCTCAGGATCTGTTTTGTCCCCTACACTCTTTAACCTATAAATGCATGACATATCCACACCCCACACACCACAGATACACATAGCATCCTATGCCGATGACATAACACAAGTATACACCAAAATGCAAACACAGCTGCACACATCCTCCAACCTTACCTCAACACACTACACAAATGGTTCACCACAAACAGACTCGATATAGCCCCAGCCAAATCTACAATGACTCTTCTCACAGATTGGACACACACACACAGTCCTTGGTGTAACATACAATACCTCAGTGTCATTTAAACAGCACATTACAAACAGTAAAAATAAGTTAACACAAGACTCACTTAACGCCCTAAGGTCACTTGCCCATACAGCATTCCGACACAACAAAGAAACCACCACCACAGTATGTAAAAATTATATACATTCAGTGATGAATTATGCAAGCCCTGCTTGGGCTTCTAACCTCACTACAACATCCTACAGACCATACAGAACATTGCCCTAAAAATAATCAGAGGCAGCACAGCTACTACACCTACAGGTCACCTAAATCAAAAAAACAAAGTCCTCAAAGTCAAGGATCATCTAGACATGAATGGCACACAAATCCATGCCACAGCCTTGACGAATCCACACCATCCACTATACCATGGCAGCACATCTACTCACGCCACGGAACATCAAAACAACACCTGGCACACCATATCATACTCAAATGCTGTCATCTTTCCCCCCCTCGCCCGCCTCAGACCAGCTTCCAGAAGCATATCCATGCTCAGATCACTCGCAGTTCCATTCAGTCACTCAAAGACAATACACAGCTGCATACACGGCCTCCTGATATCCACCCTACTTCCCTTTTGAGGACAGGATGCACCTGGCCAGGCTGCAATGTGGGCATCATCCAACCCTCTTGAGTTATCAGAAGAGGCTAGATGAATCTGTCGCTGATGCATGTCCAGGATGCAGTACAGCATCCCATACTATTAAGCACATTATGGACGACTGCATTGCACACAATCACATGCGCCAAAAACACAACATACTCTCCTTGAGAGCTGTATGGGAAAGCCCGGTCTCAGCCGTGGCCTTCCTTAGGGACTCGGGGCTTTTTGGCCAGACTACCTAGGGAACAACTACTACTACCACCACTGCTCAGCTTGAGAGGATGGCTGGTTGACTGACTTTTTGGTGAGGAGGCAGATGGCCATTTTTGCTCAGCTGGTGGTGGTGGTGGTGGGGTGTTGGGGATGAAGGGAGAAGCGATGGGTTGGAGGGAGGATGGGAAGAGCCATGCACACCACCATATCTGCATTCAGACGCGTGTGTTTCAAACCTAGGGAGTGGCGGAGTATTTGAACTAGCCAATCAGCAGCCATTCAGATTATGGAAATGTTCCCTGATTTCCATTGTTCAGTGTAGTGAGTGTTCAGTTATTTAGGCACTGGTTATCAGGGTATTCCTGTATTTGTGGTAACCAAAGGGTCACTTATTGTTACAGTACAGTATTACTATTACTGTATTATTATTATTATCATCATCATCATCATCATTATTATTACTGTATTATTATTTTTCAGATGGGAGAGGGAGAGGAGCCTCAGTTGACATCCCTGCATGCTGCACCCACACCTAAATCCACCACCATCACTCCAAAGCCAAGTGAGAGGGGGGAAGGGAATGTATAAAGGGTTTTCTTGAGGGGGAGCCGTAGTACCATGAATGAGGGGCTTCCATGCTGCTGGAGAGGGTTGCATTCATGTGGTGGCACTAATTAAATGAGTGATTTCGCTGCCTAGTTATACAGGCATCCTTGAACTTTGTCTCTAACCCCCAAATGAGGATGGTGGGCTGTAGAAGATTAATTTCAGTCTGCAGGTCACAGAGTTTGCATTCAATTGAGTTTGGGGCCCCAGCAGCAATAACAATGGGATTCAACAACAGGGAGGTAGTTGAGGGACATTTGTATGATTGGACGCAGACAGTGGCAGCACCAGGGGGGGGGGGGACCATAAATGCCCCCACCATCCGCCTCTTTCCCGGTGACGGCTCTCGGAGCTGCCTGGAACCACTGTCTGACTCACTCCTTCTTCATTTCTGTAACATTCGCGGCCTTTCCTCTAACTTTCGCTCTGTTGAGCACCACCTCTTCTCCTCTAAACCTCACCTTCTCTTTCTTTCTGAGACTCAGCTGTCTGAGACAACTGACAGCAAATCCTTTTCTGTATCCTCCTACTTTCTCTATTCTCATTTCAAAGCCAAAGGTGTCTGTTGTGTATATGTACGCAACGATCTGTCTTGCTCTCATGTTCCTGAACTTGATTCTTCTGAATTCTCTACTCTCTGGCTTCGGCTCTCCTGTCATTCTCTGACTAAATATATCTGTGCTGTTTACTTATCTCCTAATTCTACCGACTATCAAAAATTCTTTGACTATCTTACTTCTACGATGGAACACATTCTATCCATTTCTCCTTTCTCTGAAATCTCCATTCTAGGAGATTTCAATGTTCACCACCACCTTTGGCTCTCCTCTCCTTTCACTGATCCACCTGGTGAACAAGCCTACATCTTTTCTATCCTTAATGATCCAGAGCAGCTTGTACAGCACCCTACCCGTATCGCTGACCGCCTTGGAGAGAGTTCCAACATACTTGACGTTTTCCTAACAACTAATCCTTCTGCTTACACTGTTCATCTTTTCTCTCCGTTGGGCTCCTCCGATCATAACCTCATTACCTTAACCTGTCCTATTGCTCCAGTACAGCCTGTGGACCCTCCAAAGAAACGCCACCTGTGGCACTTTGGAGCTGCAGATTGGGAGGCCCTCAGGCAGTACTTCTTTGATTTTCCTTGGAATGATTATTGCTTCCATGGCCGGGAGCCGTCTGTGTGTGCCCTGCGCATTACGGAGGTTATTCTCTCGGGCATGGAAGCATACATTCCTTTTTCATATCCTCTGACTAATGCTAGAAAGCCTTGGTTTAATCACGCTTGTTCTAATGCCATCTGCAACAATGAGGGGGGCCTTTAAAAGGTACCGGAGCCAACCCACCCCTGAATCACATTTTTTTTATATTTCTACCCAGAATCGTGCTAAGTCTGTTCTTCGCTCTGCTAAAAATAATTTCATCCGTGGTAAATGTTTCCAACTCTCCAACTCGAATTCTTCTTGCTCCTTTTGGCACCTTGCCAAAAACCTTTCTAACAACTTTACCTCATCATCCTTCCCTCCTCTTTTCTATTCTGATGGCTCTGTAGCTATTTCTTCTACTGATAAAGCAGATCTCTTCGCTCAGACTTTCTCCTCCAATTCTATCTTAGACGATTCCGGTGCTGTTCCTCCATCACTTCCCCCCTCAGACTTCCTCATGACTGGCATTAAAATTTCTTCAGCAGATGTATTTTCTGCCATCACTGGCCTCAGTATTAACAAGGCATATGGGCCTGATGGAGTCCCTCCTATTGTCCTCAAAAACTGTGCTTCTGTGCTTACACCCTGCCTAGGTAAACTCTTTCACTTTTGTCTCTCAACTTGTACCTTTCCTTCTTGCTGGAAGTTTGCTCTCATTCAGCCAGTCCCAAAGAAGAGTGACCATTCCCAACCCTCTAACTATCGTCCAATTGCTTTAACATCCTGCACATCAAAAGTTTTCGAATCAGTTCTTATCCGAAAAATTTTAAAGCATCTTTCCTGTCACAACCTTCTTTCTGATTGTCAGTATGGGTTCCGTCAAGGACGCTCCACTGGCGATCTTCTCACCTACCTTTCAGACTCCTGGTCATCCTTCTTTCGGGACTTTGGCGAAAGCTTTGTCATTGCACTTGACATCTCAAAGGCTTTCGATTGTGTCTGGCATAAATCTTTGATTTCCAAACTGCCCTCTTACGGTTTCTATCCTTCTATCTGTGGCTTCGTCTCTAGCTTCCTTTCTGGTCGTTCTATAGCTGCTGTTGTAGACGGCCATCGTTCTTCTCCTAGACCTATCAACAGTGGTGTTCCTCAGGGCTCTGTCCTATCACCAACTCTCTTTCTTTTATTCATCCATGACCTTCTAAGCTCTACATCTAACCCTATCCACTCATATGCTGATGATTCCACCCTTCACCTTTCCATTCGATTTCCGCAACGTCCATCTCAGCAGTTACTTCAGCAAACAAGGGATGAGGCTATGGCACACCTAATGTCAGACTTGGCTCATATCTCTGATTGGGGTAAAAATAATCGTGTTATTTTTAACGCATCAAAAACTCAGTTCTTACACTTATCAACCCGACAAAATCTTCCTCAGGATTACCCACTAATGTTTAATAATGTCCAGCTCAGTCCTGCATCATCCTTGAACATGCTAGGGGTTTCATTCTCTCAGGATTTGTCTTGGAAAGAACATATTACATCTCTTGTGAAATCTGCTTCCAAGAGATTAGGTGTGCTGGGCCGACTCCGAGCTTTCTTTACCCCTGCACAGATGTTGACATTGTACACTGTGTATGGAGTACAACTCTCATGTGTGGGGAGGCTCCCCACATGCGGTTCTTCTCAATAGGGTGGAGTCAAAGGCTTTTCGTCTCATTAACTCTCCTCCTCTTACTGATTCCCTTCAACCTTTGTCTTTTCGCCGCACTGTTGCTTCTTCATCTCTCTTCTATCGCTACTTTAATGGTCACTGTTCCTCTGAACTGTCTGCTTGCATCCCTCCACCTCTACGACGGGCACGTAGTACCCGTCTAGCAACAAACTCTCATCCCTTTTCTGTCCAACTCTCTAATGCAAGAGATAACCGTTATTCCCAGTCCTTCATTTATGCAACTGGTCAACTCTGGAACTGTCTCCCTCTGTCTGTATTCCCTACTTCCTATGATCTCCAATCTTTCAAATGCAGTGTGTCCAGGCATCTCGAAATGAATGGATCTTGAATTTGGCTCTCTTTTGTATTGTTTTTACTTTTTCTTGGAAGGAACAGTATGCGGGCCCATGGCCCTTGGTTCCTTCTTCCTTGCATTAAAAAAAAAAAAAAAAAAAAAA
>JAGKTI010029377.1:0-12674 GCA_018397915.1 Birgus latro | reverse complement strand
GAGAGTTAATGAGACGAAAAGCCTTTGACTCCACCCTATTGAGAAGAGCTGCATGTGGAGAGCCTCCCCACACATGAGAGTTGTACTCCATACACGGGCGAATAAAATGGAATGGGATGAAAGGCCATTAAAACATGGTAAAGTGTGGCACATTTTAAATGTGATACTGTTGTTCCATCCCAGTCTGTCTGATCGAGCAGTCCCATCGACATTAACTACCCCTGCTGGGCTGTCCTGTGTAGTGAACCAATATTCCCAAGTGGCTGACAGCACTTTGCTTCAGCGAGGCGGAGATCAGTGTAGAAGTTTGTTTCCTGGCTAGATGCCACATTTGCATCTCTCCACCTGGTTAAAAGGGGCACCATACAATAGTATGGTTCCGTGTCACCCCATTATTTGGTTATATGATTTATCACCCGCCATTGTAAATGGTTTCCTGAGTTACTGGAAACCATTTGGCTCATCACTGTGTACAGCCACCTGAAGAGTCAAGAGAAATAAATACTGACAGGAAGGATGGGAAAAATTGGAAAAGAGGATAGACACACACACACACACAAAAGGACATAAAGGATGAAGTAGGCAGCACTACATCAAGTGAGTGGATGATGGGTGCCCTCACCTAGCACCTTATAAACAGATGATGACTGGATGCTAATAGTGAATGTGAATTATGCAGACTGGCTCAGCTTTGTGAATATATAGAGAAGTAAAACTGAAAAAGTAAAAAGTACTGACACCATATGAATCACATACATGACTCTAATATAATAATGCAAATACTGAAGTACCGTATGTAGTTATAAGCATAATCTCTCAATTATCCATTATCGCAATATCCGGTGCTTTTTGCTCAGCTCTTATTAAAACAATATCCAGTGAAATTAGGCAATATCCAGCTTAGAAACATGAGGCAATCAACTATACTATGCACTCTGTGGCAGTGAGCTGTATCATCTGGCTCAGACGTGAGACCCAATTGGCATGCTGGCAGACCCAGCAATACGCCAGCCAATCACAATGCACTGCATGAGTGGCCCACCCGACGCATCAAGTCTACCGTCACTCTCTCATTCTCTCCTGTGGATGCCATATGGTAAGGATATTTCTGTGCACTCCACATTTGTGACCCACGTGGTGGCTAATCTCAAGTCCAGTGGCAGCCTGTGGCCTCCCATGCCTCACCCGTTGCTATAGTGCTGTAACTTCCCTTGTGGCCCTTCAGTGCTCCATGCCCTAGTACTCTGACTACTGTATAGTGAGAATGTATCTGTGCTTTGTGTATTTGTGGCCCATGTGGTGGCAACTCCCAGTGCTATGACTTTGCCTGTGGCCCCACGAGCCTCACTCACTGCTGTAGTGCAGTGACTTCCTTTGTAGCCCCTCAGTGTTCCATGCTCAAGATCTCTGACTACTGTGTAGTGAGGACGTATACAGGTATGTGTGTTGGGCATTTGTGACACATGTAGTGCCTACCCCACAGTGCTGTGGCTTTGCCTGCAGCCCCTTGTGCCTTGGTCATTGCTGTAGTGCTGTGACTTCCCTAGTGGTCCATCAGTGCTCTGTGCCCTGGTGCTCTGACTACTGTGCCCTAGTTCTGCATAATGGCTGACTTTGTGGCTTTCATGGTGGTGCCCTGGCTGCTGTAGGTCCTGTCTGCCTTGTACTTGGTCCTGGTTATTGTCTCCATGGCTCCACCATCTGCTAAGAGGTGTCATATCATTTTCTCCATGGAGAAGACAATGGAGATAATCAACAAGCTGGAGCGTGGCTGAACCATTGTAAGGCTGAGCCGGCATTACAACATGCCCTGAACCACACTGCAAGATCTGGAGAACAAAAACTCCATCAAGATGTTCTTCCAGGGTGAACAAGAAACGACTGTTCGACAGAGTGAGCACAAAAAAGATGGCCAAGCCACACTATGGCAAACTCGACAAGGCCTGTCTGAAGTGGTTCAGACAACAGTGTAGTACTGGCATGATTGTGCATTTCACTGAGCTGAGGGCTGCAGCCTCCAAGTTCGCTGAGCAGTGGGGATCGCAGATTTCAAGCCCTCTGAGGGTTGGCTGACTCAGTTCAAACTTCAACATGAGCTCTACTAACAAGAGTGCTTAGGGTGAAGCTTTGGATGTAGATACAGGAGTAGATGAGTTTTGCACAATGATTAAAAATATGATTGATGCAGAAGGTCAATGTCTCAATTAGGTTTATAACACTGATGAACCTGGTCTCTTCTTCAGGTGTGTCCCGAATAATACCTTGGCCGACGAGAAGGAGAAATTGATACCTGATCATAAGGTGAGCAAACACAATGCCTCTACTTTGTGTTGTGCCAATAAAACACGTTTATAATGTCTGAAACCTGTTACGGTGGAGCATGTAAAACAGCTACGATGTCTCAGGGGGTTGATGGATAGTTTCCCCAGTGTTTATTTCCACTTGCTGAAGGCTTGGTTCACAGCCAAGATCTTCAAAGAGTGGTTCTATAGTCATGCTGTGACGGAGATCATCTGCTATCGAACAGAAAGTCATCGCCTTGCCCACGACCAAGTAAAGGCTCTGCTCCTTGACAAAGCTGCTGCTGATCCTTCTGAGATGGAACTGACTGGAGATGGAGGTCATATTAGGGTCATATTCTTGCCCCCTAATTCGACATCCATCTTGCAACCGATGGACCAGGGTATTATCGAAGCAAAGACGTGGCTGTACTGGATGAGGTTTATGGAAGACATGATGGTTGTGCTTGAGGACGGGAAGGAGGTAAGCCAAGGTGTGGACAGTAGGGGAGAAAGGACCTTGACCAGCCTCATGTGGTATTCCCTCATGTCTGCCATCTTGTGGACCCATGCTTGGAGGGAATTCTCTGCACTAACACTTCTGCATGGTTGAAACAAGCCCCAGAAGAGTGAAGAGGCCACTGCTCACTTCGCCAAATTCGAAGCTCAGGACTTCGAATGGAAGCTGCAGGAGAACAGGTAACTGAAGACACCATCTATGACTGGCTGGAAGTGGATAAGTGAGACCCAGGTACCAGACTATGTCCAACCAGGAAATCATGGGGTTTGTAACTGCAGGGGGCAATGAAGATGCAAGCAAGGAGGAAGAGGATGACAATGCCAAGGTGGCTTATATCCCCAGGCTCCAGCAAGTCTGTGATGTTACGGACATCCTTCTCGACTACTGCAGGCATCCCGTTCACCAGGCCTTCTTTACTGATGCCATGGCCACCTAGCAACAAGAGGGCCATGAAAATGTTATAAAGCTGATTTTTTTTTTTTTTACAATATAAGAACAGTGGAAGGAAAAACAAATGAATATAATAAAATAATCCATATACCTGATTACAGGTGTCCTCCATTCATAAGAAATCAGTAATAGTTGGACAAGAACAGCCGTAGGTTAAAGTTTGGGGGGAAACCACTCTGGGGAAGAGAGTTCCAAAGCGATGCAGTTCAGGGAATAAAAGATTTCTGATAGGCAGAAGTTCTGCAGTATGGCAGTGTGACAGTCCAGTCATGAGCGCTACTAGATGCCCACGTGGCGTGGGGGAAAGCGTGGAGAGGTGGCACAATGGATGCAACTTCATCTGAGCATTTGCCATAAAAGTATGTCAAGTAAAGCAAGGAAGGCAACATTTCTTCTTACCTGAGGGGAGGTAGTTAATTGATATTAGTAGGGTTATTAATAATTCTAATAGCTTTATTCTAAATTTATCCAGTTGTTTCAGTACAACCTCTCCACATCCATTCCACAAGGGTGAGCAATATTCCAGCTCAAAGCGTACACGACTCTTGAAAATTATAGCTAACTGCTCATCAATGACAAAGTTACAGACTCTGTACAATAATCCAAGTTTCTCTGAAGTGGCTTTAGCAAGTGATCTTACATGAGAAGTCCAGCTGAGGGCATTGTTATGTGAAATACCGGAATTTTCAATACTTTTAGAGATAGTAATGTTAGTAGCATTGAAGGTAATACAGGAATCAGGCAATATGTGTCTGTTAGAAAACTGCATATATTTGGTTTTCCTAGTGTTAAATGATACAATGTTATTTTGTCCCCATTCTGTGATCTTAGATAAGGCTTGATTTATGGAGAGTACTGAGTTGTGAGTTAGAGATACAGTATTAAACTTTGTAAGTGGGTGTTTATGTGTGAATGAACTGTGAGGTGTTTAGTCATCTGCATATGAGTGAATGGGATTATGGGTGACAGATATGAGATCATTAATATGAATTAAGAACAGGGTTAGAGCCAGAACTGATCCTAATGGCACACCGACATTAACCCATTGTGTCCGGGTGTCATGTATACGTGCCAACCCAAGTACGTCCGGGTGACAAGTATACATGATCTAGCAGTTTGCGCCATTATTTGAATATTCAGCTGGTTATTTCCACCACATGCAGTCACTGGCAACTCTCCGTCACACATCCCAGTCATGCTTCAGTTGCCTTTGTACCTCCATCGTGGACAGGGCCTATCCAAAAAAATTTCCTGTGTCCGGACCCTCAGCTTACTGCCCACAGCCACGGTCTTCAATACCAGTGAAATCCAAAGGCCCGAAAAGGAAAGACCTTAGTGATAGTGCGATAGGGAGACAATTGGACTTGCCATTATTGCCAATTGTGAGTAGGGAAAGTGACTCTTCCTCTGAGGAAAGCAGGCTCGCCATGCTGAGTGTGGAAATGTACACGTCTATCAACTTGTACCTTTCCTTCTTGCTGGAAGTTTGCTCTCATTCAGGCGGTCCCAAAGAAGGGTGACCATTCCCAACCCTCTAACTATCGTCCAATCGCTTTAACATCCTGTGTCTCGAAAGTGTTTGAGTCCATTCTTAACAGAAAATTTTTTAAAGCATCTTTCCTATCACAACCTTCTTTCTGATTATCAGTATGGGTTCCGTCAGGGACGCTCCACTGGCGATCTTCTCACCTATCTTTCAGACTCCTGGTCATCCTCCTTTCGGGACTTTGGCGAAAGCTTTACCATTGCTCTTGACATCTCAAAGGCTTTTGATCGAATCTGGCATAAATCTTTAATTTCTAAACTGCCTTCTTACAGTTTCTATCCTTCTATCTGTGCCTTCATCTCTAGCTTCATTTCTGGTCGTTCTATAGCCGCTGTTGTAGACGGCCACCATTCTTCTCCTAGATCTATCAACAGTGGTGGTCCTCAGGGCTCTGTCCTATCACCAACTCTCTTCCTCTTATTCATCAATGACCTTCTAAGCTGTACATCTAACCCTATCCACTCATACGCTGATGATTCCACCCTTCACCTTTCCATTTGGTTCCCGTAACGCCCATCTCAACAGTTACTTCAACAAACAAGGGATCAGGCTATGGCACACCTAATGTCTGACTTGGCTCATATCTCTGGCTGGGGTAAAAATAATCTTGTTGTTTTTAATGCATCAAAGACTCAGTTCTTGCACCTATCAACCAGACAAAACTTTCCACAGGAGTACCCACTGATGTTTAATAATGTCCAGCTTGTTCCTTCATCATCCTTGAACATGCTTGGGGTTTCATTCACTCGGGATTTATCTCAGAAAGAACATATTACATCTCTTGTGAAATCTGCTTCCAAGAGATTAGGTGTGCTAAGCCGACTCCGAACCTTCTTTACCCCTACACAGATGCTGGCTTTATACACGGGTTTTCTTCGCCCCTGTTTGGAGTACAACTCTCATGTGTGGGGAGGATCCCCACATACAGCCCTTCTCAATAGGGTGGAGTCAAAGGCTTCTTGTCTCATTAACTCTCCTCCTCTTACTAGCTCCCTTCAACCTCTGTCTCTTCGCCGCACTGTTGCATCTTTATCACTTTTCTATCGCTACTTCAATGGCCACTGTTCCTCTGAACTGTCTACTTGCATCCCTCCACCTCTACGACGGTCATGTAGTACCCGTCTAGCAATAACCTCTCATCCCTTTTCTGTCCTACTCTCTAATGCAGGAGTTAACCGCTACTCCCAGTCCTTCATTTATGCAACTGGTCAGCTCTGGAACTGTCTTCCTCTGTCTGTATTTCCTACATCCTATAATCTCCAGTCTTTCAAACACAGTGTGTCCAGGCATCTCAAAATGAACGGACCTTGAATTTGGCTCTCTTTTTGTTGTTTTTGTTTATTCTTGGAAGGAACGGTTTGCGGGCCCATGGCCTTTGGTTCCTTCTTCCTTGCATAAAAATAAAGAAAAAAAAATGACTTCACTATGCAGCAATCTTTTCCCTCTGTATGATCAACTGCAATTTCTGATGATGGAAATGGTTCAGATGATATTGATGATCCTGGAGAGGGGAATATTTGTGCAGTGGGGAAGATGGAAAAGGAGGTGGGGAGTGGAGAAAGGGAGGAGGTGGAGAAGGGAGGAAGGAGGAAACGCCGAAGGCGAAGCCTCACACCAGTGCGTGACTCCAGGCCTACTGTGGAAATTTCCACTCAACCTACCACTACACTAGCCTCTCCCACTCTACCTGTTACTCTTCCTGCTTCTCAACCTGCCTCAGCACGTGCCTTGCCACGCTAGCCTGCCTCACCACACTGGTCTGCCTCGTGACCTGCCTTGCAACACGACCCTGCTTCATCACCACAGCCAAGTACGTCTGGGTGTGCAGGTGCACAGCCACCGTCATTTTACGGCTGGCAGGTATGTGCCCGTCGCCTGATTTCACCATTGCCATCACAACCAGGATCATCGTCACTAGTATCATCATCATCACCACCACCATCACCTTCCTCATCAAGTGAGTATTCGCCTGACTCACCACCACGGCATCCGGCTAAGGGCCGGGACAGGGCACGAGGTAGGCCATGTGCACGGCAAGCAAGGGAGGGGCCAAGGGCAGGTATGTTTGAAACATTTACCTGAAAGGAAGGGATGGGGTTTCAGCCTGATGTGCCTGTGTTTGATGACACAAATGCAAGGGAGGAAGGGACGGGGTTTCAGCCCAATGTACCTGTGTTTGATGACACAAATGCAGGTGTGCAGCCAGAATTCCCATGCAATGCATCATCAATTCCTATTTTTTTTCATAGCTTTTTTTGCCACAACAGTAATGGACTTCATAGTAAAGGAAATCAGTGCATTCAGAGATTACTGCCGTAATTGGGGTGAAACCTTACACATTTGTGAAAGTGCGAAAATGAAGGAGTGGACAATGACGAATGTTGGTGAAATGTACGTTTGGCCTGCACTGACTATGTTGATGCCTCACATTAAAAAACACAATATTCATGATTACTGGTTTGTGGATGATATTGCTTCAACACCAATGTTTGATAAGTATATGCCATGCAACAGGTACCTCGACATCCTCAGGTACGTGCATTTCTCATCCAACATGGACCCACATCCCAACGACAAATTATAGAAAATTCACTCGATTTTGGAAACAATGAAGGAAAAATTTCGATCATATTTCAGGCCATTTCAGAAAGCTGTTATTGATGAGTAGCTTGTTCTGTTCAAAGGAGGTCTTGACTTCATACAGTACATACCATCAAAGAGATATCATTTTGGAATTAAGTTTTTTGTTTTCTGTGACTGCAAGACTGTCTTCATGATAGATTTGATTGTGTATACAGCAAGTGATGTGGAGTTATCGAAGGATGACCCACATGGTTTCTTTGGCTCAGTCATGAAGAAGCTCATGGACAGGTACTTTGGTGGCAACCATATCCTGTATACTGATAATTACTGTATTACACAGCACCAAGTTTTTCAAAGCACCTGCAAGAACACAAAATTGGATCGTGTGGCACTGTCCGTGCAAAGAGGAAACACTGGCCATCCTTTCCCAAGGGTACTGTGAAGGAGAGTGCTGGACTTTGAAATCAGGTAAACTCCTTGCTATTCACTGGAACGATAAGCGAAAGGTAAATGTCCTCTCCACGGTCCATGAAGGTATGTTGGTAGACACAAGCAAGGTCAATAAAAGAACAAGGCAGCCAGTCTTCAAGCCTGATGCAGTTATGAACTATAACGTTAACAGGCAACTCATCGATAAATCTGATATGCAGATTGGCACCATCAACCGTCTGAGGTAGTGCTGTAAGTGGTACAAGAAGGCATTCTTACATGTACTTGACATCTGTATATTGAATGCTCTCATTCTTTACAAGGACGTAACACAGACCAGCACATCCCTCAGACAGTTCGAGAAGGATGTAATTTACGGCCTACTAGAGAGATACGGCCAAATAGTGCCTGCTGTGAAACGAAGGCACAGTGTACAGCAACTGCCTGACAGGCTGCAGTGCAGAGACTACCTCAGTAGGCATTAAATGGAAGAGCTGCCTCCAACACCTGCAGGCAAGGAAGCCTTCCGGTGTTGCTAAGTTTGCGCCAATTCATCGCGCTGACCGCAGCAACGTCGTATGACGAGGTGGTGGTGTACTAAATGTCAAGTGGTACTGTGCACTACCTGTTTCTTTGAGTTTCACTCAAAGATCGAGTGGTAGATGTCTGGGTCATATGCATTAGTTAGTGTTAGTTTAGTACATATGTTGGTTCTTGTATAATCAGAAAAAATGGTTTTACAGCTCAGTGTACAGTAATCTTCCCACTATCCGACATAATAGAGCCAAAGGCATGACTGGAAAGTGGTCTTGTCCGGATAGTGGACCTGAAGCTCCAGCAATGGTCATTCATGACCCTAACCTAACCTAACCTAAATCAGACAACCACCTACCTACCTCCCTACCGGACATGCATAGCACTTATTTAAGTCCCCTTTCACATAAATAATGCACACAAGGCATGAATTAATTGAATTTTAACCAAAAAATGATGATTTAGAGGTGAGTAAGGCATAGGTGCTCACAACTTGCCAGCAAGTGTATCAGACATCGAAATCACCATGAAAATCACCCTTTCTCACACCGTATGCATTAAATAACGGACACAAAGCATGAAATCATTGAATTTTAACCCAAAAATGATGATTTTGAGGTAAGTAAGGCATAGATGTTCACGAGTTGGCAGCTTAGTGTAAATAAGTATCGGACGTGGCAATCACTATGAAAATCAGCATTTCTCACATTTTTTGCACTAAAATATGGGATACAAAGCATCAAATAAATAAACTGTTACCAGAAAAAGAGTTAGGTATGGCAAAGGTGTCCACTGCTCACCACCTGCACCGGACATTCTTGACCCTAACCTAACCTAACCTAAATCAGAAAACCACCTACCTACCTCCCTACCAGACATGCATAGCACTTAAGACCCCATTCACATAAATAATGGGCACAAAGCATGAATTCACTGATTTTTAACCCCCAAATGATGATTTTGAGGTAAGAAAGACATAGATAATGAGTTGGCAGCTTAATGTAAGTAAGTATCGGATGTGGCAATCACTATGAAAATGATCATTTCTCACATCTTATGCACTAAAATATGGGATACAAAGCATCAAATAAATAAACTGTTACCAGAAAAAGAGTTAGGTATGGCAAAGGCGTTCACTGTTCACCAGCGGTGGGCAGAGCAAATGAAAAAGGACCTTGCGCAAGCGCAATGCGCAATCCACAGTTCACTACCTTGCACAAGCGTAATGTGCGCAATCTGACCAATATTTAGACTGCGCAATGTTGCAAAGCGCATGAGCAAACCATTTGCATATATTCGTGGGAATTACTGTAAAATACTGAGATATTTACTTAAATTAGCATACTTACTTCCTTTTATTTATTATTATTATTTTCCAATACCTGTAACTTGCACAAGTGCACAATCTAATATTTAGCTTGAGCAATGTTTCAAAGCGCTAGCACAAACCATTTGCATATATTTGTCCGAATTAATATTTAAATAAATTAGCATACTTACTTTTATTTATTATTATTCTTCTATCTATTGCCAGACGCCTTAATCCCGTAAGGGATGGCCACTGGCCACAACAAATCGCCTTCACGTCACCCTGTCCCCCGCCATTTCACTGTCCTGCTCCCAGCTCACACACCCCTCTCTCATAGCTCTCCACTCCATCTCTCCATCTCATCCTTGGCCTCCCCCTCCCTCTCACTCACATACATTTTCCTTATTACTCTCCACCCTCTCCATATGGGCAAAACACCTTAATATGTTTCTCCTAACGCTTCCTCTCACATCCACATCCACACCACAACGATCCTTCACTTCATCTGTCAGTCTGTCTTGACATGCTCCTCTCAAATAGCTAATTTATTTCCACTCTCTCAGTCATTTGAATTTCATACTCCGCATCTGGCTGGCAAGACTGGGCAGTACAGCTGGTACTCCTGGTACTGGGGGCATCCATTACTGACAAATTACTTCACACAATGTGAATAAGACGGTAGGACTGGAGCGATTCGTTGTTAACCCATGGTAGTTCACATAGACGAGTGAGCAGAGCGGAGAGGGACAGGGGAACAAAGTCTGTGATGTTGCCTGTTTTACTTTTATCTGTAATTTCTAAGGACGTTTTTATTTAATAATTTAATATAGATATACAATAGCATCTGCAATTCCTTGCAAAAATTATTAAAACATATTATTTAAATCAAATATCCACAGCCTAATAAATCATTACGCTGTGGATATTTAAATAATATGTTGTAATGATTTTTGTTTCCTGTAAGCCAAGAAACCATTTACAATGCTGGGTGGCAACCATATAACCAAACCATACGTGCTCCCTACGTGTCAACAAGTGGGTTGGTGGAGGGTTAGTGCCCCTCCCTGAAAAACAAATAACTCAAAGTCAAATGGCCATCCCTTACGGGATTACGGCATCTGGCAATACTGTAGATAGATAGATAGATAGATTTTTGTAAGGAATTGCATATGCTACTCTTAAAACGGTAAATAATGTATTTTTAATTGATTATTTTACATTAATAATAATAATTTTAAAAATATTAAATTACATTATCTCTGTTGAAGCATTTTAAGAAATGCTACTACCCTCCGTCTCCCCCAAACAATCCAGCCTTTGCGACCCGCCCGAGCCTCCCCCATCCCTTGTTCAGCCATGTGGGCAGTTCCCAAGACCACGTGTCCTGTGGATTGCACAGTGTGCAATCCACAGGACAGATGCGCAAGGCAGGTGCGCAAGCGCAAATTCATTTATGCAAGCGCAACTAAATTTGCACTTGCGCACCTCCCTTTTCATGTGCAAAAGCGCAATATTGCGCATGGCCTCATGCGGTGCACAATGAACAAACAAAATTCACCAGAGCGCAAGGGTGTGCAATTGCGCTTTGCGCAAGTCCTTGCACACTTGCCCAGCACTGCTGTTCACCAACAGCACCGGACATTCTTGACCCTAACCTAACCTAACCTAAATCAGAAAACCACCTATCTACCTCCCTACCAGACATCCATAGCACTTATTTAAGACCCCAATCACATAAATAATGGGCACAAAGCATGAATTCATTGAATTTTAACCCCAAAATGATGATTTTGTGGTAAGTAAAGCATAGATGTTCATGAGTTGGCAGCTTAGTGTAAGTATGTATCGGACATGGCAATCACCATGAAAATGATCATTTCTCACATCTTATGCACTAAAATATGGGATACAAAGCATCAAATAAATAACCTGTTACCAGAAAATTATGATTTAAAGGTGAGTAGGGCAAAAATGTTCACCAGTTGACTAGATAGTGAACGTATGTAAGAGACATGGTAATCACTGAAAAAATCACCTCTTTCACAGCCTGTGTGCTCAAATATGGGATACAAAGCATGAAATAAATCAAATATAACCAGAAAAATTATGATTTAGAGGTGTGTAGGGCAAAAATGTTCACCACTGACTAGATAGTGAATGTACGTAAGAGACACGGTAATCACTGAGAAAATCACCTCTTTCGCAGCCTGTGCACTCAAATATTGGACACAAAGCATGAAGTAAATGAAATGTAACCAGAAAAAATATGCTTTAGAGGTGTGTAGGGCAAAAATGTTCGCCAGTTGACTTGATAGTGAACGTATGTAAGAGACATGGTAAGCACTGAGAAAATCACCTCTTTCACAGCCTGTGCACTCAAACATGGGACAAAAAGCATGAAGTAAATAAATGTAACCAGAGAATGAGGATTTAGAAGTGATTATGGAAAATATTTAGCAGTTGACAATGTACTTACAAGTCCATGATTGTTGTTTACCCCCACCTCTAAGGTTTTTACAGTGGTCATAATTGCTCTTGAAGCATCTCCAGTAATCCAGTGTTTAACTACACTTAATCCTTAGTGCTGTGACTTATGATTATTTAAACAAGAACGAAAATACCGGAAATGATCGGACAGCCGTCTACTGTTCACGGGAGTTGAGACAGAACTAGGAGGAGGAGGGTAGTGCGGGAAGGGAGCTGGTCGGGGCACGTGGGAAATTCAAACTGTGGCAGTAAAAAAAAATCGTTTTTTTTGGGGAGGGGGGTCCAGCCATCAGCCTACGGTGTCCAAACAGTGAGGTCACCGGATAGTGGTCGTCCGGATAGTAAAGAGATTACTGTATATCTATGTGAATAATGGATGCAGAAAGGTTTGTTTCATGATGAAGTCAGTGCCTTATTTTTTATTTAAAGATTTTATGTGTGTACATATGTTATGAAAAAGTACAAATCAAAGGAAAAAAAACTGTTACAGTGGTAAATATTTTTGATTATGGACAGTATGTGACTAACTACTTTGTT
>JAGKTI010029376.1:0-12675 GCA_018397915.1 Birgus latro | reverse complement strand
TCAAATACGTGAAGAGAAGAAGCATGCTGCAAACAACACCGACACCCCCAGCCCCCAAAGAACCATTGGGGGTGCACAGCCTACCCACAGCGGCTCCAGGCAGGAACAGCCCACCTGTGCGACTCCCCAGAGCCCCTGTCGCTCCCAACCGATGCTACGCAGAGGTAGCAGTGAGAGGCACCTAGTCACCGGGAGGAGTTCCAGTCGGCAGGTTAGGGGTGGAGTTGCCTAGACAACTCCACACAATGCCGCGGTATAGGCCACTAGCCGTTCCGTGTAAAGGGCAGAGCAGGCCATTGTCTGCTCCCCAGTTGCTATCTCGCTGCAGGAACCGTGGCATAGGCCATCGGCCATCGGTTATGTCGGGACGAGGAAGAGTAGGCCATTGTCCACTCCTCTCCTGTAGAGTCCCCCCCAGAGTAGCGCTGCGGTACAGACCACTAGCCGTAATGGGTCCGAGGTAGGACAGGCCATCGTCCGTCCTTCTGCTACCATCTCCTGTAGGAACCACGATATAGGCCACTAGCTGTGTCGAGCACAGGACAGAGCAGACCATCATCCGCTCCCCTCCTACAGGAGACTCTTTTCCCCTTCATGGAGACAGGGTAGAGCGAGCCTCAACTCGCGTTTTCCCTGGGGTCCGACGGGACAGAGGAACCACCATGCAGTGTAACAGGCACGGGGGAGGCAGAGCAGGCCATCGTCCGCTCCTCACCCTCTGCTCTCAGGATAGCTCCCGAAAGAGAAGTCCCTTGCCTAGCCCACCTTGTTTCCTGTGGCCGGGCAGGGCAGACTCCCTCTCCTCCAGGAGGTGAGTCCAGGGAAGACCCTTTCTTGGAGCTGTGGCGAGGCCCTATTCAGGACATTGGTTCCCTCCAGCCCCTCTCACGAGGGCAGCAGCAATAGCAGCCGAGGCAGAGGTCCAGTAAGCAGAGTCCCCCGTGTCAAGTCCTGATGGTGATGCCCCCAGTCCGAGGTTGCCGTGAGGTGGCCCTGACCGCGACGCCGCCCTCCTGCAGTTGCCACAGCCCCGCTCCTCCGGCGGCCCCAGAGTCCAGTATCTTGGGTCCCCAGACTCACAGGGGCCTAGCCAGGACTCAAGGGCGTGACCTGCCTGACAGTAGGACCTCATACGGCACCTCCTGGAGCCAACACCAGGCTACTCTCTGGCCCTCTCCGGCCCCAGCCCCTAGCCCCGCATCCCTAGGCCGGGCTTCCCCGAAGGGCTAGCCTCAGCCTTACTCTTCCAGCCTGAGGTATCGGGAGTCGGCCCACCTGTGTATTACAAAGGGCCTAAATAGTGTGCAACTCCTGAACCAGCGTAAATCACTAGGCCTTGGATGTATCTTTTACAGTGTATTAACTCAGTGTATAAGACTGGACGAGCTTTAATGATCCTAAGTGAAGGTGTGTAACACCCCTTTCTTGATGGTTGAAGGAAAGTCCTGGAGTAGCTATTTACGGTCTTTAATTGTGGAGCACAGAGACGAGGTGTAGCCTCAGTAGATGTTAGCCCTCGACTGCCGAGACATATGGCATTGGTTGGCTGACTAGCCTGGGAACGCTGCTTACGTCTGCAGTTCTAGGATACAGTGGGGGGGGGGCATATATACATATACATAACGGCATAATACATACATATAAGGGGAATGGTACAATACTCCCCTGGAGGGGTGAGATGGTGTCTCCCGACACTAGAGAGGAGTTATATGACTAAGGTAGCAGGAGATTTGTACAAGTAGGGAGTATGAGACAGGGGAAGGAGGAAGGGATTATGATACAGGGGATGGTAGGGAGTAAGTATGATACAGGGGTCGGAGGGAGGACATGGTTATGTCAAGGGGATGTAAGCTAGGGATATACATTGTTACAAGGGGAGGTATGTTGATATTAGATAACATAGAGTCATGTTGATATATTATACAAGGAGTAAATAGAGTATGCATTCACGCATGTTCTTATAGCTATATAAGTACTGTAGATCAATCTTGTGAAATAGGATACACATGTCTTTCCATTTTTTTTTTCTATGTTAGTTTCTATGTCACACATTACTGTATCAGAGATATGTCAACATTGGCTGGTGGTACTTTTTCTGTCCACAGTTTATGCAACGCATCAGGTGGCATTGGTAGTTACAGTATGCGAAGGCACTAAGTACGTGTAGTTTCTATGTCTTGGTTAGGGCGTACTATGCCAGTAGCAAGTCTGATTTCCTGTAGTCTGTGTTCCATTTTCCGGACACAACAGTGCACTGCATAGAGGACGAGGAGAAAACCTATGAAAGAGATGACCAAAGGGGGAAACACAACGGTTGGATGAACCCATGAACGGCTGAGGGCCAAAGAAAATTGATCCATAATGAAGTCCCTGTCGTTGAGGAATGTTTGCATACGCATGTTGGGGGAGATAATGGTAATGTTAGTAGATGGCAGGTTAGAAGGCATGTCAATTGGTTGGAAGATGTCATAGGAGTGTTTACGGACTGATTGGTGATAGCGAGTGGCGTAAGTGATGACTGATTCTGATTTGACGGTACAATTGTCCAGTGCTTTGTA
The DNA here is from genome assembly GCA_018397915.1 of Birgus latro. Taxonomy (NCBI): domain Eukaryota; kingdom Metazoa; phylum Arthropoda; class Malacostraca; order Decapoda; family Coenobitidae; genus Birgus; species Birgus latro. The sequence goes on along the minus strand of JAGKTI010029376.1, from coordinate 10,117 downwards.
GAGACCACTAGCAGGTACGGAGCGGACCGACTTACCAGGACACATGATGATGGCAGAGATGGGAACAGTAAAGCAGAAGTTCTGGACGTGGTTGAGGTGAGCATGGTGAACTGGGAGTACAGGAGCTGGAACAAAGGAACAGGCCGAGTATATGGAATGGTTACGAACTAAAGCTGACTCACAGGGTGTAGTGCTGCTAGGGAAGATAGCAAAAAGGTGGGCAGCACAGAGACGAGAGGAAGGGGTGAGGGAGGAACACTGCTGGAGGTCTGTGGTAGAAAGGGAGGCAACTGAAAGATGGTCATGTGAAAGGAGGAAATATTCTGAAGGAACAGAGACTTGCAATAAGGAGGTGTTGTATCGGAAGGGGAAGGGAATGATGTGGAAAAGGTTGAAGGTGATGTCAGAACAGAGAGGGATATGGACGACGACGTATTTGGCGAGAAGAGTGGCCTCGAGAACTGGGGAGAGAGGAGTAGGGGAGTACTGGGGATAAACCGAAAGTAGAGTGAGCCCATTCTAATACAGAGCGGAGAGCTGAGATAGGTACTAAGTCTGCAGTGACACGTCCATTAATAGCATCGACTAGGATACGAACCAAGGTAGTGACCTGAGAGAACAGAGAGTCAATGGCTAGTTGGAGATTATCCATGTTGAGTTTGAGATAAAAGAACTGAGAAATAACGTTGAGATTGGAGAGGTGTTGTTTTGAGATGTCGGTGAAGTTGTTCAGAGAGTAAGTTACTTCATTTAGGTGGGGTGTAATTTCTGTAACATAGTGTGTTGGACCTTGATACTCGGCGTTGAGATTCCAGGGCAGAAGCTAAATGAGCTAGGTCAGATTTAAAGCTGGAAAGGTCAGGGCTGTAGCGACACCAAACAAGCCGCTTAGAATTTCACCTTCGAGGTCAAAGAGACCTCGTTTCACGCGAGAACAACCTACGGGTGGCTGAATGGAGAATGTGTCATTGAGCTCTGAATTTACCAGAAATGTATTGCAACTGCCAGAAGAGTGGGAGGAAAAGATGATATAAATACTGATTTGGGTTGTGTTTCCCCATGAGGGCTGTGAGGTGGGTCTTGATATTGTGGAGCTGGTGCGCGTAGGCAGGCAGGGCGATGGCTGCGTCAGCTAGGGGCACAAGGTCGTAGCGCAGGGAGACTACATCTTCAACGAGCATTACCTCGCCTCCCGAGCCGACCAAGGCCCCGTGACGTACTCCACCATCGTCCTCACCCGACCCGGACCCTAAGAGGGTCACCTCTGCCAGCAGGTAGACCGCTAACATCATACCTAGAAGATTCGGTGAGAATTAATGGGAGAGTTCCTGGAAAGGTTGATGGGCGGAACGCAGTTTGGATCGATATCAATTGGTTGATGAATGAATAGGTGTAGGTGGAGATGAAGGAGAGTGATGGATAGGTGGAGATGGGGTAGGTTGAGGGATTTGTGGAGTAGGAGGGAGAGCAGTAGGTTGTGCAAGTGATTCTGCCAACACTAGGCCCCGCGGAGCACATTTTAGATAGTCAGCATGGACCCACTTGGTGTCTGTAGTGGAGAGGTCTTGGATGTTGAACTTGTTGGCTTGTTTATTCAGTACGCGATGGGAGCCGGTAAATTAGTCATCCAATTTAGAGGTGCGCGTATGGGAATGAGCAAAGACTAGATCACCAACTTTGATAGTGATAGGAGGGGCAGATTTATGTTGGCGTTGTATCATGACCTCCTTAGATGAAGCGAGATTAGATGTTACATACTGATGGATTGTTTGAAAGTTGGCCAATTTTACTTTAACATAATCATCCATGTTATAGATGGGGTCTGGCTTTGAGGATAACAGGGTGTATGGTAGGTGTTTGTCAAAACCAAAGAGGACAAAGAAGGGAGATTTGCCAATGGAAATGTTGATGGAGCTATTGATGGAGGATGCCACTTGGGGAATCCAGTCATCCCATGACGACCTATGGGAGCCTAGGTGTCTGAGGCACTCTAAGATTTTTCGATTGTGGCGCTCCACAAGGCCATTGGAAGCTGGATGGTTAGGTATGACATTGCATTTATTAATTTTATAGTGGTGACAGATCTTCTCCAGGAGGCTATTGTTGAACTCAGTACCGTTGTCAGTGAGGATGGTATGTGGTGTACTGGACGGGCAAATTACGTGATCTACAAAGGCACGTGCCACACGCTTCACGGTCTTATCTGAGAGGGGTATGAGGACTCTGCGCCTGATTCTGTAAGAGGGAGTTTTAGAAGATCGATGGACACTGTTTCCCATGGGCTTGACGGGATTGGGTATTGTAAGAGCGGTGCAGGTAACCTTTGTGGGGGTGGCACGAGATGCAAGAGTCACAGTGCGCATTGATATCGCGACTCATGTTGGCCAATAGTGCTTGAGACGTGCTTGGCGCAAGCATCGGTCTTTACCTGGATGGGATGCGTGAGGTGTATCATGAACGATGTGAAGGACCGCAGATATCAGGTCAGTAGGGACGAGTTGGTGTACTTCTCTGTTGGGCAAATCTTTCCCTGTAAGGAATGTTTTTCTGTACAAGAGACCATCTTTTAGTATGAACTCATCTAGTGGTACTGGTAGAGTAGGTAAGATCGAGGCATCTTATTCAAGGAAATAAACTACTTGGGACCACATGGAATCTTTGCGCTGAGAGTTTTGAACATCCTCTGATATTAAGGTTGTGCTGTCAGTGACCTTGGGCTGCAGGGACGTGACAGGTGCGGCTACATGACGTGAGAGGGCGTCTGCAACTACATTCGATTTTCCTGGGACATACTGAAAAGTGGGATTGAAGTCCTGGATGGTGATGGACCATCTAGCTAACCTACCGGTGAGGTTACGTCCCTTAAACAAATCATATAGAGGAAGGTGGTCTGTCTGGATATGCACTGGATAACCATATACTATGTCTCTGAAATGTTTCAAGGACCAGACTACTGCCAAAGCTTCTAAATTGGTGACACGGTAATTACATTCAGTGGTGGTAAGTGTGCGACTAGCATACGCCATTACACGCTTCCTGGATACTTGATCTAATTGCATTAAAACTGCACCAAGTCCTGCAGCTGATGGGTCTGTGCATAGAAGAAAGGGTTTAGTATAATCAGGGAATGCTAAAATTGGGGCATTGACAAGAGCTGTCTTTAGTGCTTGGAAAGCCTGGGACTGACTGTTAGTCCATACAAAGGATACATTCTTCTTCAGTAAGTGGGTTAGAGGAGCGGCGATCTTTGCATAGTCTTTAATGAACCTGCGATAGTAACCACTTAGGCCTAGGAAACTTCTGACAGTAGTAGGTTACGGGAAATTGATGATCGCCTTAGTTTTGTTGTCATTAGTATGAATGCCTTGTGCATTGACGACATGGCCTAGAAAGTTTATTTTCTTTCTCAGGAAGTCACATTTACTGACGTTGATTTTCAGGCCTGCTAGCTGTAGGTGTTCCAATACTTGTTGTAGTTTGGCAAAATGGTCAGGGACTGGTTTACTTACAACAATGATGTAATCTAGGTAAGCAAAAAGAGTGTGGCCCATCATGCCACTAAAGACCGAATGGATAAGACACATGAATACTGAAGGAGCATTTCTCAAATCAAAAGGAAGTCTCTTAACCTGCCCAGTCCCGACCGGATTTTTACCCAGCCTACCCCCAGATCCCGACCAATTTTCGACTTTTTGCTTTTTGGCTGAAACCTTCGCTTTTGGTGAGAAGCATCGAAAATTCATAGAGAAATCACGATCCTGAGGTTAGAAATGTTGATATAAGTGTCACTCAACCTTACATTTTCCTTTTTTTTTTTTTCAGGGTACCTGGCAAAAGAAAACGAACTATGGATGGGTTAACTAATTCAAGCCACTTTAAATTACGTATTTATTTTATTTATTTGGTACGAATTTTTGTGTAGTACAAGTCTATATTGGTTTTCACACAGTAATATAGGCGTTTATAAGCATTGTTCACTCACTCAAAACCCCAGTATATGGCACCTTCCTTTACGATATTACCACCTCATCACTTTTGTTTGTTTCTACCCCTAGCTTCTTTGTTTCTTTGTCCTCCACCTCAGGAATCACTTTCACTGTGAATTTCGTCATTGGAGAGACTGTGGGGCAACATACCTTTACTGGCCAGTTTTTTTTTTTTTTTATGTGTCCGACTCTGGGCATAGGCTTCACAGCCTGCTATCAAGGCCCAGTCGTCCTCCTACAATCTACATGTCACCACTTCGGCGCTTAACACCCACCGTCCATATTGAATACATGCTAGGGCTGTCTCATACAGGACTGGTGTATTGGTATTAGCGGGGGCATTTTTACGACATGTCGGCGGGTCTTCTGGTAGATCAGTAAAGCTTGATTTAATGAAATTCAAATCCTTAAACTGTTCCCTGCACCAGCGAGGATTCGAACCTGGGTCCTACGGGACCGCAAGCCAACTCTCTACCGATTGAGCACGTTACTGATAACAGGTGAATTGCACAGTTTGGGGGGTAGGGGAGGGAAAGGGGGGTTAGGTGGGGCCAGGCAGCATCCCCAAATGACAGCAGGTAGAGGAAAGTCTTCCACATATGCCTACCAAATATCACCCACGAATGTGGGCCTTGCACACAATGGGCCTTGCAATTGCGTGACGTACGATGCACGTCGTTGGGTCTGTCCTCGGAAAAAAGTAGCTACGTGGATCGTACGTCCGTGGGGTTCGGTGGGTTAAACTGAATATGTCCGGAAGGGGTGCTGAAGGCTGTAATTTGCCGAGAGTTTTTTTCCATTTTGACCTGCCAGTAACAACTGAGGAGGTCTAGGGATGAACAGAGTACGTTATTTTCACCTAGTGATTCTAGCAAATCTGTGATGACAGGTAATGGGAAACGGTCTCGAATGGTTATGGAGTTTACTTTACGGTAGTCCACTACTGGTCTAAAGTTGCCATCCTTCTTTGGGACTAAGAAAAGAGGGCTATTCCATGGACTGACGGAGGGTTCTATAATGTCCTGAACTAACATTTTCTGTACCATCTGATCTGTCTGTTTTCTCAAGCTGTGAGGTAACCGATATGCTGGTATGTAAATCGGCTGGGTTCCTGGCACTAGGTCTAGGTGATGTTTGACTAAGTCTGTCTTGCCCATTTGTCCTCTGGGTAAGGCTACCACATTTCTGTAAGCGTGCAAAAGGTCGAGCAGTTGAGATTTATGCTGTGAAAAATCTTTGCAAGTCAGGTTTGAGAGCAGGTTAGGTGAACGAGTCGGAGCAGATCCCGTAGAGTTAATGGCACATATACCTGTTGGTTGACTATCATCAGTATCATCAGTAGGGATAGAGGATTCCTGGGACACCATTACGGCCGCTGGGTATACTAGGAAATCTCCGATCTTTACACCACTTTTAAGTTTTAGTGGAGGATTCGTGACATTGAGCAAGTATAGATAGTATAGACTGTCCTTTAAGATCGTGCACAAGGCTGACTCATAAGTTAAGCCATTCACACAACACGTCTCAGGTAGTGTTAGTTCATCCACTCCTTCTTTCGCACCTACAACACGAACAGAGACTTTGGTGAATTCATGCGGTAACAATATTGCGCACGTATTCATTACTGCACGCCTCATGTCTTCATGTTGAAGAACATCAGTCAGACTCTGTGAGGTAGTTAACTGAGACATGTCTGAGTCGGCTGTAGTGCTGTCGTTAGAGGAGGCTGGAAGAGCCTTTTCTGAATGCTGAAAGAATGTATCATCAGGTGTTTCCTTGCTCTCAGTCAGCAAGGGAATTATCTCTGTATTCTCGGGTGATGATGATGACGATGGCTTGGCTTGTTCTGTACTCTTATGGAGTGCGAGAGTCAGGGGGGACTGAATGACTGAAGTTACTGGCAGTACAGGATGGGGACATTCCATACTGTAGACTGGGAACCCAGAAATGTCTATACTACTACAGGCAGGCAATAATGCAATGGAGTGTTGTGCCATGGTGGGTAAGCCAATAAGGGCATCTGCTGGATATTTCAGGTTGTTAGTTACATGAAATTCTATTGGGAAAGGGAGCAAGGCACTTTCTAGAAGTACTTCTAAAGTGACTCTTCCCTTGACCTTAAACTCTGAGCCTTCTACACTGCATAGGCGAAAGTCAGGTGATTCAAAGAAACTGACGTGGTTGTGGTGGCGTTGAGTGATGTCTAAGGAGGTATCAGAAATCAAATATACTATAGATCTGGTGATCATGAAGAACGACGTTGGTATGTCATTACTCCGTCCTAGAATGACTAGACCTGAGGAAGTGATAGGTCCTACATGGCGGATGGGGAGTTGGTGTTCTATTGCTACGTCATATTGGTCTGATAGGGGTGCGGCGCTTCCCCTGACTGGTGGCGATTTAGGTAACGACACTCGTCTGTAGTGTGTGTCGTACTAGTCTTGTGATATTTGCACGTAGGGCGACGTGAACGGGAAGACGTACGCCGTCTAGTTTAGGAGTAAGGCTGTGTTTGTTTACGGTCGCAACTGTTTGCTTAATGTCCGGGTTTACCAAAGTGGCAGCAGAGGATCGAGGACTGTCTGTTCTGTTGGATGCTAAATTGATCACGACCGGTGGTTGGAGAACGATGTGTCGTTGGTCTGCCTCGTGTGGCTGAACGGGAATGGTATTGGTCTGGAGAAGTGGTAGTGTGACAGACTTGAGAGAGCATGGGTCGGTCTGTGGCCTGATGCGTGTGGTTTGAACCTGTTCTTTCATGGATGGTTTTAGTGATCTGAACAATTTTATCTCCTGGATTGAAACTGATCGCCAGGGCTATTTCTCTCTGTTTAGGAATAAGCCAATGGAGGAATCTCAGGTAACCAAATAAATCTGCAAGGTTGTTGTGTGAAACCATAGGAGCTTCATTTACGTTCTGTACCCAGTTTGTGCCTATAAGTAATTGGCGGATCTCACTACTAGTGGCTTTCATGGCAGCGGCTGCTTCGCATAGTTTGGCATGTTGGGGGGGGACTTGCAAATCCTCATCCATCTGGGTGAGGAGATTAGTGAACCCATGAGAGATGTGGCATTGGAATGTTGGCAACAAAGTGTTATGAGTTCCTTACAGAAATCATCAAAGGTTGTTATGCCATCAAAATGTCCAGCACTGATCGTGGATCCAATATCCGATTTGCCTTGGTGTAAGCAACCCATGAGATAAGCGACTTTAAGGTTTTCATCTGTAATCCGCTGATTGTGGATGTCGGTTTCGACCTCTCAGAAAATCATAAACAGACCAAGTGGAGTCCTCGCCGGTAAATTTGGGACGATTGGCATCATCGAGATAGATAGACTGGGGAGTAGGGATTGTTTGGTTCATGGTTGGAAGCGTGGAAGTGATGGGAGTATGAGAGAGAGAGAAGGTAGTGGTAGGTAAGTGTAAGGGAGACGAGAGGTGAAGTGGGGCAGAAGAGTTAACCAGAGTGGTAGGAGTAAGGAGAGAATCAGGCAGTGTAGTAACAGGAGTAGAGTATGAGGTATCTGGATGGAGAGTATCTGGATGGGAAGTGTGTTGTGAGGCAAGTAATTAAGTGGTAGGTGGTGAGGTAGGTCGTGGGTACGTGCGTCCGCTACGTAAATGAGTCACTGAATCGCCCTCGGTGGGTGGATTGTGATCATTGGTTGTTTCTTGACTGAGACTGGATGGAGTAAAGTCCGTATAGTGAAAGTATGACATGTAGACTCTCGACGTAATATAAGATGAGAGATGAGGAGTGATATATAGTATATATATTTACAGGATGGAGATGAGAAAATGTACCATGAGAATGGAAATGGAAATGTATGGAGATGAAGGAATGCTAGTTGCAATAAATAGTAGGTGAGATGGGAGATGAGTAATAAACACTGGCGGCAAAGGTGAGTATGGAGTGAGGGGTGGAGATGAATTATGATAACAACACACAATCTGTAGAGAAAATCGGAGGATAATCTCTATAGAAAGTCAAATGGGTGGATGAAGGTATACTATTATAGTTACACAGCTGAGTGGAGAACGTTGTGGAGAGGTGAGGTGAGAGTGTTGATCAGTTGGTGGGAGAACCGGGAGGTCACGTGGTGGCGACGTCAGAGGCAGGCGTGGTGGATGAGACTTGTTGTGAATACAGCTTGTAGTAGGTATGTAGGATGAGTCTTGAAGAGGTGGAGGCTCTCGCTGGTCTTGAGGCGATACGTGAATAGGAGGGTTGAGTGGTGCAGCAGTTGGTTAATCCGAACCAGATGGGAAGCACTGAGGGGTGGACAAATGTCTTGACAGGCAGATGCAAAGCTGGTGGGTGGCAGATGTGGCAGATGGCATTGACGTGGCAGATGCAAAGGGTGAACGGAAGATGCTGGAGAGGGCTACCGGGAGATGAACAGGTGTCTGAACAGGTGTTGGAACAGGGAAGACAGGTGCGGAGGGCGGCGGTGGTGATAGTCGCGGCCTGTGTGGGGTTGTGGTTGATGTAGAGAACGGCACTGGTGAGGGAAATTGGACACCTGTAGATGCAGAGCCGGTATTACGCCATGAGAGTGAGGGCGAGGCTGTGAGAGGCAGAGCGGCAAGGAAGTGTTTGTGGCAATAAAACGTAGGAGACGGTCAGAAACGACGGTGTGAACACCGCTGCTACCAAAATGTAACACCCCTCTCTTGATGGTTGAAGGAAAGTCCTGGAGTAGCTATTTACGGCCTTCAATTGTGGAGCACAGAGATGAGGTGCAGTCTCAGTAGATGTTAGCCCTCGACTGCCGAGACATACGGCATTGGTTGGCTAGTTAGCCTGGGAATGCTGCTTACGTCTGCAGTTCTAGGATACTGTGGGCGGGGGGCATATATACATATAGATAATGGCATAATACATACATATAAGGGGAATGGTACAGGTGTATGACATACAGAACATCGCGTGCTCCCTTGTAAATGTTAAGTAGTATTCCCTCCCCAGTGTGACGAATAAACGAAGGCTGTAGTGGAACCTAAGTCATTTTAACAGACTAGTGCCCTCCCTTGCACTGTATATGTCCCCCCCCCCAGTGTATTGGCACATCTTACGTCTAGCTATCTTCCTGGTGTACCGAAATACTTCAGTTCCCCCTCCCTTACCTGTGTGATGGCGCACGCGCGCTCTGGACCGTGATATACCTACACGTGTGATTTATTGAATCTATATCTGTTTGTAATAAGTGTCTCAGTGTCGTCCAGTGCTATACTACTGTTAATAAATATAAGAATTAAATTACCCCTACTAGAGATACCAGTTTAACAACAGTGCCATGAATACCGTGTTCATAATACCATACTTTCCTACGGCTAGTAGAGAGACAGATTGTTCTTTAACCCCTTAACCGTGGGGTTGTCAGAGGCACGCCGTGTCCATCCTGCAGGGTAAATCCGCGCTCCGACTGACTTTTTTCAAATATTTGCCAAAAATCAGTTATTAGTCCTAGAATATTATAATTAAATATACTTATGGCACATACGTTCTGCTTTCTCCTGGGATGTTTTTTTTTTTTTTAGCACTCGCCGACTACCGTAGGATTTGTGGAGACTTCTGAAGTTGGTTGACTAAGTCTCCACTCTACCCTTCCCGACATCCCATAATATGAATACCACTGCCTGATATTATCACTAGAAACACTATTCAGTGATTTCCAAGTAGTTTGGAATCCATACTCCAAAAGAAAAAAAACACTGTGAAAGCAATGTAAAATACAAGCACGTACGAGCCTCGCTAATTCGCTGCTCGTATTCTGTTATTTCTTATTCATATACACACTCACACTTTATTATTTCTAGTACTTTATTACACTTATATATATCTACAGTCCTTTAACGCTTCCCACACGATGTTTAGTAGGGGTAGAAGTCACAGGGCCTTTTATAATGGGCACAAAAGCGGCGGAAATGGAGGGGCACGACTGCGACGTACTTCCACCTTGAAGGACAACAGTGAACTGAATATGTACGTATCTCGGTAGCCAAGAGTTGAAAATGTCAGCTGCCAATGTATATGCTAAGAAATAAGTCGTAGAAAATCTAGACAATACATAATAAATTAGGTAGTTCCAGGTGAATATAAATATCACTCAGGCTTCTCCCTTCCTTT
>JAGKTI010029375.1:0-12675 GCA_018397915.1 Birgus latro | reverse complement strand
AGAGAGAGAGAGAGAGAGAGAGAGAGAGAGAGAGAGAGCAGCGCTGATCAGTAACTGTCTTACATCAGCAATCAAACAGCTGACGATCGCTGCAGCAGCTGGGAAGGTGTGGGGAGGGGGAGGACTCAGTGTTTACCAAGGACCCTAAGTCCGTCTTGTGGGTGGCATTGGAGGCTTCGTAGCACCAATTCCGTAGCGTTTGATTTTGCATAATATGTCTAACTTTCTTTCTATGCCATTTAAGTCGTCTAGATACCGACATAGTTTCCTTCAAGAGCATTAAAAGGTGATACTGAGGTGTAACGTACAGAACAATCTGCTCAGGAGGATATGTTTCGAAATCTTCAAGACTATTTAGATAACGACCCTAAGACCTTTCAGTGCAATGACGTATTTTTTTATTTTTTATTCTCGCTATTTTCAGACGATTGTCTTCAGCTTAGGAAGGACCTGTGGCAGTGAAGATGTTAACACTCTCAGGCTTCATAACTCACTCTCAGCTCCCTATAACTAACTGCCTGACACTAACTGAACACAGTATTATAGAGGTCCTCACTTTTAGAGGTTTCATGAAATCCATAACATAACTCTCGGCTTCCACTTCACCAGGTGATTTTTTTGTGTGTTGCGAGGACGGCCTAGTCATCATTATCAATATCAATCCTGCATCATTTTAATCATTTCCTACTCTCACTCCCACACTAACATTGAACATTGCCAGGTGAGTTTTTAATGGAGTGTTATTTACATGTCTGCAAGTTGGAAAAGTCGTCTCGAGATAGCAGGAAGAAAATATAGACTACGTTATCTGAGTACGGGGTTAATTAATTACCGCGATAATTTCTCCGTAATAGTTTTGCATCATATCAGCAATAATTTTGTTTTTTGTTTTTAATTTTTCGCACTAAATTTCACGATAGTTTGATTGTGAAGCCCATGATGGTGGTGGTAGTAGCAGTAGTAGTAGTAGTTGTTGTTGTTGTTGTTGTTGTTGTTGTTGTTGGTGGTGGTGGTGGTGGTGGTGGTGGCGATGATGGTGGTGGTGGCGGAGGTGGTGGTGGTGCTGGTGGTGGCGATGATGGTGGTGGTGGCGGAGGTGGTGGTGGTGGTGGTGGTGGTGGTGGTGGTGGTGGTGGTGGTGGTGGTGTTATACCCCCACATTCATCTGAAATGGGAACCCATTGAAATGCAGGCTGAAGTTCCCCTCCTCCTGCAGTCTGTTATCTTCACTGGGAGATACGTAGGGAACTGAGGGATGTTTGTATAACTGGGCAGTGGAGCCGCATAGTTATATCGGTGCCACCACGTGAAGGCGTCCCTCTTCATCACCATTTATACGAGTGAAGACGACTGTATAAGCAAGAAATCGTATACACAGCTTAACTCTTTCAGTCCCTGACGTAGGTTTATTCGTTTGTTCTTGCCCCCACCTGACAGTTTTATTCACCTGGTGGCAGGCTTCTGGTACTGAATAAGGTAATGAAGGCTGTGTCTAACCTTTTCAGTTGGAAGAATGTTTCTTAAGCTGAATATAATAATCTGAAAAGAAGTGGTTGAGCTCAGGAAAGCTTGTATATAAGAACCCATCCGCCTGATCCTCGTGGGCATAGGAGGATCACTGATTTTTCCTTTTGTTGAGGTTATTTATTTACCCATTTTTTATTGTGTCTGTGTTTGCTACAAAATATCTCACAAAGTTATTAATGGATTTCAGTGAAATTTTGTAGATATGTGGATCTGGGGCACAGGAAGAGTTGACTGAATTTCTGTGATCTGAGTTGTCTTGTACAGCCGTTGGCGGAGGTATGCCCTCTCTGACTGTTGTACTCTTGTTCTTGCTACATCCAGACGATTTTACTCATCCTTGGGGAGCCCTTGTGTACGGAAGATGTCAGTGAAGGATATATCTAGTCCTCCTAGTTCCTAAGATTCTGTCCCAAATATAACCGTCCGGAGGCAGTAAAAACGTGATGAACAGTGCATCATCGGCTTGAAGAGGTTAGTGGAATAGTATAGCTACTGGCACAGCTTTCTTATTTTTTTTTTTTTTTTGGGGGGGAGGGTATATGAAACGTTTATTCTCTCGTATGATGTATAGTAAACTATAAACTATATCGACATTAACTTCATCCCAAACGTCCTTTTATTTTTTATTGGTTTTCAGATGACTTTATTCAGCTTAGAGGAGATCCCCGTGGTGAAGGGTTAATGGGAATGTTTCCAAGCCCTTCACTATGAGGGCGAAATCGTCTGGGAATCTCAAGGATAAACAAGAATGAGACACAACAATGAGAGGGTTAATGATGAAGAAGGCTCCCCAACTCCTCTTTCTTCTCAGTTTATTTTTGCATTGAGTTCATTGACATTCTCTGCATACCATGTCGATATTATTGATACAGGAGGCTTCTTAGCACATCTTCCTTGCCAGTTTATTTACGCTTATTGCATGCTGAATCTCATGGATCATCATGATCATCATCATCATCATTATCATTATCCAGACCTCATAAATGTTCAGGAGACTCCCAAGCACTTTTTCTCTACTGATTTTATTTTGCATTAGGCATGACAATGGGCTGGTATATTTTATTACTGCAAACTGGGTACGATATTCAAATAATACAAGCGAAATTTTAAAGGTGTGGTATGCAAAAAATACAAAGTTCCTCGTACGTGGACTGGTTAATGGTTTATGTGTTTTGAAGAGGACTGGCCCCTGATATCTTACTATCGAAGGCTGCTGAGTTAGCGTAAAAGTACAAGTCATTGCCCACCATGATATAACCCCTGGTATCACCTGACTCACTGCTGCTGATATTCACTTACGTTTACTGTCATCACACCTAATTTTAGGCCTTGAACTATGAGTAGGCTGGGGTGGTGCATGCAATGAGGCATGTTGACGCGAGATGTGGGCTAACTCACATGATTGGCCTTATTGACACTCTGCGGGCAGTGGTTTTGTGTGTGTGTGTGTGTGTGTGTGTGTGTGTGTGTGTGTGTGTGTGTTAACATACTCAGCCTAACATCTTACAGTAACGATAAGCACGAATATATTAATCACAGGGATTACATTACATGTTTTGCTATTGTTTAACATCACTAGTTTCATTGAACGCCATCCGACTGTCAATGAACATTCTCAATATGACGTAATATACTTCAGACTAGCGCTTACCAGTGGTTGGCTTCAGCAGACGGAACTATGATGTCATCGCTCAGACCCCTCCCCCTTCGTGACGTCACGGAAGGGGTGGAGTTCATAAGATAGGACATGATGCCAGGTGCCTTTATATTCCACACTTTTAAAGATTAGTTTATATTGTCATTGAGATTTCAGGTAATTTAGATACGGTTTTGTCATAAAGTTATGCAGTTCGTGTTATGCTTATCTGTTGTCTTTAGTTGTCATTGTATTCTTGCTGTTATGAAAATGTTTGAAGGCTGAGGCATGAAAAGGCTGAGTCATAGCATTCGTAACGTTCACATTGCATGGTCGAGTTTCCCACTTACATTAGTTCATTTGGACATGACTAAAACAAACACAGTTTCTTTAAATTGGTTTACTTTCCCCCCGAAAATAATAGAGGGCATAAAGAAACTGTGATAAGGACGCTGATAAGATTAATGCCTACCTTGGCAACCTGTACGAGGGTTGGGACGACTGTGAGTACCCAATACCCACCGCGGGACGGGATCATGTCGTTCAGTGCGCTGGCGGCAGTGTTCTAGGAAGGTTGTAGTGAATCATTCTTCCGGGTGTGTCATGCTTAACCTGCAGGCATCCAACCGAAGCCCATGTGGTGTACCGCAGACCGTGAGGAAGACCGGACACAGTGAGAGCAGTCTGGTGGTGTTCACGACCAAGGAAGGATCATTGAAAGTGCTGTGCTGATGTTTGGTGTTGAGTGAATGAGAGTAAATGAGATTATTAGATCCCGTATTACATTTTGCTGAGACGAGTTATGTTCCTTGAAACTAGTTACATTAACATGTGAAAAAGCGGTGCTACCTAAAAACTGACTGTCATACTTGAAGAACCAGTGTTAGTGCACGAAAAAATAGAAGTAAATATATGGTAGTGGGACAAGGAAGGGCGGTAGTTCTCGCATGGTGCGCCAGAGGGCCGTGCTGGTGATGCCGTCGCAGGGGTTATCACAATTCGGAGGAGTAATGGTCGGGAAGGTGAGTGTGCCCTTAACTTCAACTTCATTATTAAGCGTATTTATCAAGAACGTGCAGTATATGTGGTGGTTTCCATGTGTGCAAAATATCAAAAGATCTAAACCACTCCAAAGGCTCCTCTAACTCTCCCCAAACTGTCAACTCCAGTAGGCTATCACGTGAAATGTACAATGCTTCCAACAGATATAAACTCGTCCTTAGTGGAAAAAATACATCTTTGGGTACGACTTACAAGCCTGTTTGAGGCGAGAAAGTCATGAAATCCCGTCCCTTCTGGCGGTAAACACAGAAAAACTTGTTCGTAACACAAAAAATGTTGAGTTCCGTGAGAGCGAACGGCGACCCCGACCTGAAGAATGTCATGAATGGGAGGCAGTGGTGATGTGGTAGTTGTGGTGGTGTGGTGTGGTTGGTGTGATAGCGGTGTTGGTGATATACCGTAATACTCCTGTAGTGTGGTAGTTTGGTGCAGGTGGTTGTGATATGATGATGTGGTAGTGGCGTTAGTGGTGAGATACTGTGGTGTTTTGCAGTGTGGTGGTGTTGCTGCAAGTTTTGATGGTGTAGCGTGGGAGTTGTGGTGTGGTGCTTATGGTGATGGTGGTGGTGGTGGTGATGGTGGTGTACTTGTGACTTGTGGTGTGGCAACGATAGTGGTAGGTTGCTAGTTGTGCTGTAATAATGATGGTGGTAATGATGATGTGAGATTGTGGTGGTGTGGTATAGTAGATGTGGTGGCATTTTGCTGATGATAATGGCAGTTTTGGAGTTACTGGTGGTGATTGTGGTGTGAATGATGATGGTAGTGTGGTAGTTGTAGTGTTGTGGTACTGATGGTGGTTGTGGTATGGCAGTTGCAATGATGGTATGGTAGCTATGGTGCGATGCTAGTGGTGATTGTGGTTTGGTGTTGTTATGGTGATGTGGTAGTGATGGTTATGTAGTGGTGGTTGTGGTGTGATAATGACAGGTTAGTGGTGATGTGGTATTGATGTTTTGGAATTTGTGGTGATCGTCAAGATGTAGTTGTGTTGTGGCAGCAGTAGGCAAGTGGTAGTGTGGGATTGATGTCTTGATAGTTGTGGCAGTGTTGTTGTGACAGTGGGAGGCTAGTGGTGATGTATTGGTACTGGATAGTGATTGTGTGATACTGGTGTTGGTTGAAAAGTGGCGATGTAGTGGTAGCCTAGAAGTGCTATATGATTATTTGGTGGTGTAGTCGTGCTAGGCCAGCAGCGGTGAATACGGTAGCTAATGTTTGTGTGGTGGTAGTTGTGGTGTAACAGTGGCACTCGATTCGGTAGGCCTAGTGGTTGTCGTGCTTGTAGTAAGTATTGGTACTTGTGATATGACTGTGGTAAAGGTAATGGGTGTGTTTGTGGTAGTGGTGGGATGTTGTGTGATGGTGTGGTGATGTGGTGGTGGTGTTGTGAGGTGGTGTTACTGGGAGTTTTGGTGATGGGGCACTGGTGATATAATCACTTGTGGTATAGTAGTCGTTTAGTTTGGTATATAATAGTAGTATAGTACGGTACTGGTGTAGGCGGTGTTTGTGTGGTTGGTTGTGGTGACAGGAACTCATGGCGCAATAGTGGTGCTGTATAATATGATGGTGTGGTAGTGGTAGCGGTGTTACAGTGAATTAAGATGTTGTAGCAGTGATATTGGTGATCTAACTGATGATAGTGTGGCAGTGATAGCAGTATGATTTTTTTTTTCCAACGGATACTTTTACAGGAAAAGCTGGCATTTCTTGAGCAGTTAGCAAACTAAATTCAGTCCAGTTGGCCTAATATTGGCATCCCTTAGTCTGCACACGAGATTAGGCTAAAGCTAGATTAAGCTATGGTGCAAGCCACGAAGATATGCCATGGATAAGGATGTGCAGCCATAGTATTCCTCCACAGAGCTGCGGGAACTTTGTCACAAAAAGACAAAGCTCTCTCTGGCAAGCTGAGGTGGTCGAACTGTTCCTGTAGTGATACATGTAGAGGCTACTCCTAAGCAGAACAGAAGCGTGTAGTGGTAGCTGAAATAAACAGTTCAGGCTTATTGGAAGAGAGTTGATATTTTTTTGTTTTGTTTTTTTGTTTTTTGACATAATTCCACGAGAATGAGGTTTTTTTTTCTGTTCAAATAGTACAGTTCACCGTATATTTTACTGCATATTTCTGCAGTTCACCTGTAGCCTATATGTTACAATATATGTAAAATATGGAATGTCCGTGGAAAACATATGTAAGTATCGCACAAACGAATATGTGAGTATCTAACTGGCCTCTGCAAAAAATACATCGCTTAGGAAAAGGTGCTAAGAGCTTATAAGTTCATGAGAATATGGGCTGGAGGATTGCTGGGGTCAGTTTCACCTCCTTTATTTTCTGTGTATAGCAGTGAGGGACGTAGTTTGATACCTGGAATAAACAGTTGTCTCCAGTGAGAGGTCCGGGAAGTTTAGCCTGATCTCTAATTCTTTTCACAGTAATGGAAAGTCCCAGTAGATATCAGTAACAATTGGACGTACCTTCACTCTAAACTGTTCACCTTAGTATGGCCATACAGTATAATGCCATTTTTTCCATCTTGAACACTGAGCTGTAGCTAATAGGTGTTTAATCCTGGAATATCATGGTAGTCACGAAGGAGTGCTATGGAAAGGTTGTAGTACCGTTATACTGTAATATTCTGCCACTGATGGAATAAGCTGCAGAAGGACGGAAATCTTTGCACATGTAAGATGGATGAAACAATAGTACCATACGTATTGACCACTCAGACTTTGCTCATTAAACTATACGGTAATAATAATAATAAAAATACAGTAATAATAATAATAATAATAATAATAATAATAATTAATAACTTGCCAAAAAGGTCCGCCCGGTTTTCGGCTAGTTCCTGCGGAGGGCTGATTGGGCCTTTGGCCAATATACCTAATGTAACTTTTCAACATACAATTAATCCTAATAAATTATACCAAAACACTCCCTGGATCATGCTGATTCAGAATATGTATCATTTGTGGGGGCAGACCCTAAGAGAGCCGAGTTTATAGGTAATAAACATACAGACACCGGCCTTTATTATTATAGGTAATAACTATAATAATAACATTAATGATAATAATGGTGATGATGGCAATAATAATCAATAATAGTTTTTAATGGTAATAATTACCGTAATAATAATGATAATAATAATAATAATAATAATAATAATAATAATAATAATGTAGTTCAGTACCTTAATCAGTACCGGTAAAATATCTTTCAGTGGACTGTATGGCCGATTTTTTTTTCTTTTTTTCTATACCCGTCAGAACTCCAGTAGCCTAAATATCAGTATACCGATATGGACTCGTGGAATGTATCATCGAAAAATATGTACAGAGGCCCTAGTTTTTTTTCCATCCATACCTACCCATCAGAACAGAATCAGCCAGGACAGTTTTTTATTTCATTCAGTCCAAGCTATCTGTAGACGATTTTCTTCAGCATTGGAGACACCGTACTGACGGAGTTAATGAAGGGTATCATTATATCTTTATTTGTCCTTTTATTTATGTATCTATCAGTCTATAGTATATCCACTTCGAATTGTTGCATGTTTTGAAAATAATATCAAATTACCGTAGTAGGAAGGAAAAATTGTTCTCAGAGTGGAGTGTCAAGTAGCTTGTGTCAAGACTTTTCATATGAAAGAAGCCTCAAGTAGTTCGGGTGAAAGATGCAAAAGTATCGACGAAAATGACATCACAACCTTATTTCACGGTAACCCAGTGAATCCGACGACATTTATTATCTTGCTATTTCCAGACGATTATATCATGTTTAGGAGACCCCCGTATGAGTCAGGAAGTTAACAGATGCAAAAGCTAACCACCTCCAGTTCGACTAGTCTCCAAGGTGAATAAAGTCGTCTGGTGCTTGCAAGAAGAAAAACACGTTATCGGGGTGAAGAGGTTGGTATTGTCTAGTAGAGGCGTCTTGTAGCAAAACCATACGACGTTAATTTCTTCGATACGGTGACATCTTTTTTTAATTTCATTCTTCCTGTCACCCAACGACTCTATTCATAGCTGGAGAGACTTTTCGAACTGGAGGTTTAATTGTTACCTGTAGCATATATTAATATCTTCACTAGTACGGTGCATTATGTCCCGGTAAATCGTCAGGTAGCAGCAGGATGAAAATAAGTGACGTCCTGAGGGGGAAGAAGTTTAAAGTGCCAACTATACTCGTATTCTTTATCATCATCGACAAAGTACAAAAAGAACAGGTTAACACAAACGTTAGGTAAGTTGCAGTAGGAGAAACATTTTCAAAGTACCGTAGCTACTCCATCTGGTGAAATGGACCACACACTCATCCACTCATCGTTGAAGCAGCATAAAACAGCATAAAAGATCAGATAGCTAGTGGCATTTACCACACTGACTTAACTCCGACATTTGTATTTCATCTAATGTAGCAAGAATGTATTTAAAATGTCACCGGATTCAATAACTAAATAATAAAAACATAAGTAATACAACCGCACACACTAAGATCAAATAATACTACTAATAATAAGAGAAACTATAATGGAGCGCTCATGTTTCACTGTCGAGGGCTTAAGGGCGCGACTGCTCACATCAACCACCGTTTTCTTTCATGTCTCCTTTGTTTGTTTATCATATTTGTTTTTGTTTTAACTTTGAAGTGAAGGTATGAGGCATGCTTTTGTGTCGTGGGGGAAGGAGATCGTTATAGTGTGAGAAATGACTAGAGGTCTTTTTGTATTGTCACCCCTCACAGGATACGGCGTAGAATACATTGGTGACGACAGCAGTTGACAACTCTTCAGTCCGATGACATATTGTTTATTTTATTCTTGGTCCAGTGTCTTTAGACGATTTTATTTAGCGTAGGAGAGACACTTACGGCATAATAGGAAGGATCAGGTATAGCCTTCATTAACCCTCTCACTACAAAAGATTTGCCCTAAATTGAATAAAATCGACAGGGTTAAAAGAGTTTGTTACTAGACGGAGTCTCTTATGATCCCATTTCTGTACAGAAGTTCTAGACAGTCCTACAGACATAGATATGTTAGAGTAAAAATATGTAATTGGTGTCAGTTATGCGGATAGTCTACAGCGATTTCGTTCCAACCTAAAAACGATCCATAGTGACATGAAAAGTAGCTTTTTACTGATGAGACAGATCAGCGTGAAAACGAGATTTGTTAGCTATTGATGTACAATACCTCTTTGATAAAGTCTTTGCTGCTAGCTATCAGAAGAATAAAATCGTATCTAAGCCTAAATGTGGGGCCAGACTAGGTTAGGAATGAATTGTAGATGTTGTTGGCTTGCGGACGCCTGATATGGGCTTATAATTACGTGATACCGTATGGGCCACGGGTACATGAAGATGGGCCATATAGCTGTACTCCATTTCACCGAGTCTGTCACCGTCAGTGATGTCCTCAACACCTATAGCATTGATAAAGGTTCTCAGTATTGGATGTACCTTTTTGTATTGCCTTTATATTGGTTCTCAAGGTAATAAATAGAGGTTCACCTAGTGCAGAGGGTTTACATCAACACTGCAGGCGTTGAGGACATCACTGATGGTGCTAAACTTGGTGAAATGGAGCATAATGAAAAATACTGTATAAGGCTTACCGTATGTATCAGTGTTAAATATCGCCTGTTGCCTGTTTCACATGATAAGCTGTAAACGTTCTTCACATCACACCCCCCTGCATAATAATTCCGTAGCAACCGGTAACAGATACCAAAATCCATGAGGTTAGCGGACCCGGGTGAGGAGCGAAGATGCTCAGTACCGTAGTTCTAGACCTTTAGTAAATACAAATTGGACAACATGCCTCTTTGTGGTGCATATGTCGCTCGCCTGTCCATAATGAGCATACCCGGTACCACTAAAATAATAATAATGCTGATAACGGAAGTCATAATATTGGCGCAACGTGTAAGTTATTATTGGGATTCAGTTTATTGTTTCGATATTCAAACCAAGTACAATCTCGCACGGTACGGTACTTCGCCAACATGCCATAAAAACACCCTTGTATATTCCAGTACGCCGTACCGTACCATACTGTATGGGTAAGCAATACGATACCCAGGCTGTTGTAAAGGAAAGCGTGCCATGAAAATTGTAACCCACCAGTCCACCCAGAGTTAATTAGATTACATAGAAAATCAATAACGTCAGCTAATAGAAACGCTGTATAAATAAGGAAAAAAGTGATACCTTTATATACAGTATATATATATTATTGCTCGTATTGTAGTGGCCGTCCAGCACAGTCCTCATTGCGAGCAGGTCTGTGTATAGACGTTGAAGCCGAGTTGTACAGGTCCTTAAAAGGCAGCTGGTCCGTAATGTCGAGGAACACCTCTCTCTGTCACTGGAGAAATGATGCAAACCCATCCAGTGCTTCTGCCCAGGTGTGGAAGACTTTTCGAGTTAGGGTGAGGTGCATGTGTAAATCGACCAGTACTGTGATAAGATTTGATACTGCGACGAGAGAAGGCTGGGGGAGGGGTGTGTGAATAGGTTAACCTCTTCAGAACGAGAGATGTTTTTCCAGCTAAATAAGACCGTCAGGCGGTATCAAGAATATACAGTAATGAAGCACCTCAGTGTATGGAAGGTGTTAATGAACATTACCTCTAACATAAAGTTACTTAATCTGTATCGACTTGCTTTCACAGGATTATTAATCATGTCATTCCGATGACATTTAAAAAATCTAATTATTTCTACCTCCGGATGATTTTGTTCGGCTTAAGGGTTTTGGACCTGAAAATATTAGATACATCTTTCACATGAGGTCTCGCAAAAGCGGAGTAAAATCGTCTTGTCAGCTAGAAATTAATTCACTCACTTCAGGGGGCTGAATTGTCTGGTGGTAGCAGTGATAGTTTAGTAAGACGCAGCCTGGCTATATACCGTAGCAATGACGGGGCTAAAAATTGCTAGTTGGAATTGTTCGAGTTTCTCTTAATATCACATTGGGCTGGGCAGCTGCTTCATAACAAGAGCATTAGAGACGCTCTTTGAAATGTGGTGAAGGGAAATCTCGGTGTTACTTGGTGAGATTCATAACAGTGGTGCACTTCTGTAATAAGCAGGTAAAATCATCATCATCATCATCACTATCATCGTCGTCGTCGTCGTCATTTCATCCTGTTTCTGTTTTACTTGCATGGTTAAGATCTAGAAAAAAGGAAAACAGAACCAGAAACTAGCTACTGGTACAATATCAACAGAGTGCTTAATGACAGTAGCATATCCGTTCACTCATACAGTTTCCTCGAAATCTTCAAGCCGTCCCATATGACGTCATTCGCACGTAGCTTATAGCCCTTCCGTTCACGCATCATTTAACCCATTCAAACGGGTAGTGCACGTATTTATCAGGTATAATAATCAGTCTAAAGGACAATCAAGTCTCCTTAACAGTTGACAGTTATTTCATATCGTTTGCTTCTCATATTTGTTATCATTTTATATTCAGCCTAATTTCGTCGCGAAGTGTCTGGTATGTATATAGGCAGTATGAGTGAAAACAAACACAAACGATATTATATACAACGCAATCTTGGGAGAGTTGTTAAGTGTAGGGCCTAATAACGTTTTTGTAGTAGAGGCCTGTTGTTTGCTGTCTACAGACGATTTTACTCAGTTGATTCAGTACGGTATACAGTAGGAGGTAGAGAATGTTCATTCTGTTACCGTACATTACCTTCCACATTATCAGGACTAACTCTAGTATTATATTCCGGCTAACGCTAGGCAGTTATATTCAGCTGTGAGTTAGCTTAGGAACCTGACTGTTAATATTGACACCATTAATTTGAATGCTTGTGACAACTGTAGTATATTCTCCTTAAGTTAACGCCATGCTCCTTCGGTGTTAACGCATTCTGTTCCAGCAAACGCATGATAATAACGTTTAACTGACAGTGAGTCATAGTCTGTTTGTGTAAACAAACCTATACATACAGTATACGTTCAGTGGGCCGCTCCTTGTGTTACGGTATAGTGATGTGGTAGTGTTACTTTGACTTGCATTACTTGACTATACATCATGACCTTGAGGGTACGTAGCTCCTACTTTTCCACTTCATCTCCTTCACACCGAGGCATGTCTGCCACTTTCCTTCCAGATACATCATATGAAAGTGATAAATATCTGGACAGAGAAGAATACCGAACCCCCCTTGGCTTAGAAATATTAGCCGACAGATGAAACTGAAAAGCAGTGTATGTGATGTAGCCTACTTGGCGAACTTTAATCCTCGATAGTACATTCCCGTCAAATAGCTCGTTACTCAGGTAATCCATTGTTCCACAGTGTGCATTCTTGCTCTTCCCACGTTTCTGTCAAGCACAGTTTCTGAGTGAAGTTATAGTACACTTCAGGTTACACACACATACACACACACACACACACACACACACACACACACAC
>JAGKTI010029373.1:0-12676 GCA_018397915.1 Birgus latro | reverse complement strand
TAATAATAATAATAATAATAATAATAATAATAATAATAATAATAATATCCCAAAATGAATGGGCTGGCCGTCAGACGATTTAATTGGGCCTATAAATTAACGTCGTCCTCAAGGGGTCATCCTCCAACAAGTATCACCCGGGGCAAGAACACGTAAGGGCCACAATGGGGATCCGTACAGGGCAGACATCGACCTTAATGACTGAGCAGACTTGGCCAATGGAGTGAGATTTCCTATGTTAATTACAGATCATTAACCCCTTCAGTCCAAAGATGTGATATTTATTATTAACTCTTGCTGTCTGTAACTATTATTTTTTTTTTAAGTTAGAACTCCAGTAGCTAAAAATCAGAGTCAGAATCAGAAAACTTGATTCCCCCTCACAAGCGGTCCAATTAGGCTATATCTAAGCTATTTATTTCTAAGTCTTGCCTAACCTGAAGAAATACGTCAAAATAACAAGATGAAAATGGATAAACACGCTATCGGACTGAAAGGGTTCAGTCGACACAGCCTTTGGTTCCTTCTTTACATAAAAATAGATTAAAAAAAAAGATCATAAACACGCTATCGGATTGAAAGGGTTTAGTCGACGCAGCCTTTGGTTCCTTCTTCTTTCGCAGTAAAAAAATAAAATAAAATAAAATACTGCAAAAAAGACACGAAAACGATAAATACCAAGATCATTGTTATATTCCTCACGGCGTAGGGGTCCGTGGCTAGGCAAATGGAGTTCGGTAGAGCTAAAGGAACCACAGATGACCAGCCTATTTCACGTGATTGATTAATTGAGTGACTGATTACATTAAAAGAACACAGCAGCGAAACAACAGAGGTCACTGTCACCGTACTGCAGTAAAGCCAGAACCAGGGTGAAATTCATACATACATACATATATACACACATACATAAGGTCAGACACAAATACATAAACACATACATACATATACACATCCATATATATACCGTATACATACATGCGGGATATAAATACATACATATAGATAAATACACACATACATATCCCCACACACACACACACATATTATATAGATTGATAAATAGATGTATACAGATAGATAGACAGGCAGACAGACAGACAGACATATGCAGGAAAAGATGTCGAGTGTTATGTGTCCAGAAGATTCGCTGACATTACAGGTTGAGGAATAGTCTGGGATTTTCGCGATTCGGCCAAGTCTGTTTTGGGGACGAGGTAGTGTGACGTGTGTGGTGACGTGGAAGCGTGACGTGTGTGGTGATGTGGTAGTGTGACGTGTGTGATGACGTGGTAGTGTGACGTGTGGTGATGCGGTAATGTGACGTGTGGTGACGTTGTAGTGTGACGTGTGTGGTGACGTGATAGTGTGACGTGTGTGGTAAAGTGTCGTGACGTGTGTACAACGTGGTAGTGACGTGAGTGGTGACGTAGTGTGAATTGTGCAGCCTATGAAGTGTGGTAAAGTGGTAACATGATGTGCGTGGTGACGTGTTAGTGTGACGTGTGATGACGTGGTAATGTGACGTATGGTGACATGGCAGTGTGACGTGTGGTGACGTGGCAGTGTGAAATTTGTGATAATTCAGCAGTGTGATGTGTGATGAAGTGGTACTGTGACGTGTCGTGACGCAGTAGTGTGATGACGTATGTGAGAACGTCGTACTATGACACAGGTAGTGATGAAAGTGTGACGTGTGTGATGTGAGCAGTGACGTGGTGGTGTGACGCGCAGGCAACAACGTGGATCAGTAAACAGGTGACGCTGGACAAGACAGTAAAAACAAAACAGCCTAACCGGAGAAAATTCTATGACGTTTTAGTGACGTAAACTACCCGTGGCTCCAGCACATACACGTACACACACACACACACACACACACACACACACACACACACACACACACACACACACAGTCACACGTACACAGCCACGGGTCTGTGCATCAACTCTGCTTGCTCTGAATTTCTTTGGGATGAGATGAATGAAGGAGTAACTCTCTTCTTATAATCCTTTTTGCATGCTTTTCACTAGTATAAGAGGCGGGTTCCCTCCTGGGGTGAATTACTCAGTGCATCTCGCGACCTGGCCGGCACAGCATGGCATGTAGAGAGAGAGAGAGGCACTGTACACTCGGCCCTACTCCTCTGCGGCACTCCAGGCACTGTTTCGGCACTCCAGGAAGCGGTAGTGCCAAGAGGAGGGAGCCCCAACATCCACCGGCCTAGCGCGATCAAGCTTACTCCCCCACCTTTCTCTGCCAGCCACTCGAGTCCCTCCTCCTTCTCCTCCATCTCTCTTGGTTTTAGGGTCACTTTTCTAGGTGGTTTTGGAGATTGCTTAACATCCCTTCTTTAGCAACTTACTCTCATCATAACACAATATCTCTTGTGTGTTATTGACGCAAAGTATATCGATATTAAAAAATGGCCTAAATAACACACATAATGATAAGGTGTACTATGCAAAACAAATCGCTATGGAAGAGGTGTTACGAAGCCTCCTGTACCAGCCAGAAAATGACCCCTTGATCTCTGATACCCCCCCACGCTTCTCTGCAAAATATCTGCTTCCATTTTCTCAGGTAAGGTGAAATTATAGTTCCGTACCATAAGGCTTGTACACAACAATAAAAACTAATGAGAAAAACTAACTCTCACTTTGACTAACTGTTCGCACAATGATGTAATTAAACTTGACTACAAAACTTCTCTTGCTTTCCTCCCTACCCCAAGTTTACGTCACAGTTTCAGATTCCGTTCAGTCTCCCTGTGTTTCGTCCCTCTACACCTTTACTTAATATTCCAGTGCCTAACCCACAGCCGAAATTTCCCACAAGTACCTCCCTTCCCACCCTCCCATCCCAAAGCTTCCCTTGGTTCCCTAGATTTTTGTCAGTATCAGATTCCTTTCGGTCACTCTATGCTCTATGTTCTTTCCCACTCTATCCACCTAGGAATCTTGATCATAACCCCCCTCCCTCTGTTCTATTCAAGGTATCCCCTCCTCATATAACATTCTCCCCTTCCCCAACCCCAATCCCCTCATCTCCATTTCACATGATCCCTCCTATCTCCCCACCCTACCCCTCTTCCTATATGCACTACCTCCCCCCCTCCTCAGTCACCCAAACATGGCCCTCCAAGACGAGGGATAAATAAGTAAATAAAATACAAATGGACTCCGTTAGCTTCTGGCTCGATGTATAACTTTAGTCTTCATTTAAAGTTTCATTATGTCAATTTGGCGACCAGACTAGATTCAAAATAGCCTTCGTCCATAGGGTCCATGAAACATCAGTGAAACTATACCAAATTATCTGAATACTGGTAGGAAACTAAAAATAACTAGTTTCTCACTTAAAATACCCCACCAGCACATTAAAACAGCACCCTTTCCCAAATATAAACTTTCTTACACTGACAGTAATTTATATGAATGTGGATAAGCAAAGAGTAAATCAGAATTTAGTGTAATATGACAAAGAGTTAGTAGCATTACCTTAAAACCCCACAATAAGCCAAAAAGAAACAGTACATACTTGATAAACTGAACGTAATAATAACTCATTTATCTCAACACTGGTAAAATGGCTCCGTAGATTTATAGATGGTAAAGCAAAGGACACACACAGGACACAGGAACGGAACAAAGAATCTCCGCTTAGCTTGTCTGTACACCCAAGAACAGTTTCTCCCAGTGTATCTTTAACTGCAGTTCTTTCACTTTAACTTGGCTCACATTTTCGTCATTATGCAGCTTTTTTTTTTTTTTCTACGTAGCTCAGTGGCGGAAAAAGACAATAGTACAGCTGTCAAAGCACTTTGTAATGACTAAATGACTACCACGATATTCTAGTGCTAATCTGCATATAAAATGGAGAGATGACAATTTGAGGCCAAGTCGGAGTTAATGGAATATAATCTTGCTGAATAAAATATATGGTACAGCAATAAAGAAATATGAGAAATAATGCCAACTTGAAATATTACTCTAATATCTTGACAACTATTCTCTATTTAAAAGACGTAAAATCTTCCTCACTGTTACCGCTAAGTTTGGGTCCAGTCCATCTATCTGTGTCTCAATGTCCGTCAGTTTGGACCCTAAACTTTGAAAGCATTTTACTTCATTTATTGAAGGTTCGTAGCTTTTAGAAAATAAGAGAGAGGATCACTGCAGTATGCAAGCTGGTCCATTCTAGGCAGCTCCTACAAGAGTGACTCACAAAATAAGACAAGGATAGCAAGGCAGAAGGCTCTTGAGCGTATTTAAGTCAAAAGAAACAAAAAATAGCCTATGGGTCAAAGCTCACAACCATTAAAATTAATTCCGCTTCACACGGGCAGCTGTTCCCCGTCATGAGGATATTCTAGCACCGATGCGTCAATATTTTATCTTCTACTAGTACCGTGCGTCAATTTTCTATCTTCTAGTACCATGCAACAGTACTCTAACTTCTTCTAGTACCGTGCCTCAATATTCTAAGCTAGGATGGGACTTTTGGGCATCATAAGGTATTTAAAAATCGTCCTTTAAGATCCTTACTTATTTTCTTGCATTATGGGAGACTTCAAGCATTTACCCGCAACGTTAATATTTGGGACAGAGTTGCGCAGAAATGATGAAAAGTCACCCATCAAACAGAACACGGGAACTGAGCACTACACGGTGTACAGACGAGACTTAACCCCTTCATCACCAGTTTCATCATTCAAGTCCTGTCACCGCCAGACGATTTCATTCAGCTACGGGATGACGTGATAGGGGAGGGATTTGAGGATGCATAAAATCGTCACTTCATAAACCACTTTACTTCCAGAGATCCCTTCTGAAAAATAACCCTTTTAACACGATGATGTGCTATTCATTGTACTCAAGCTACCACCACGCGCTTTTATTCCACTTCAGAAGGGATCTCAAAGACTAACGTGGGGTATGAAGAGACGATTTCATTCAGCTTCAGAAACAGAGTATACAGTTGGTGAAGGAAAATCTAAACCTTCCAGTTCAAAAAAGGCTCCCTTAGTTGAGTTTTAAAAAAAATCGTCTGGGGACAGGAAGAAAAAATAGAGAAAAAATGTCATTGGGTTGAAGGGGTTAATATAGGAGTTTCTCAAAATCCACACACGGTAAGAATCAACACGACTTTCATGCATATAATCCTGTCCTCTCCAGTATCTTTAATCGTTATCTTTTTTATATATCCTTATTATCCTCTTCTTCTTGTAGTTTGCACCCATTCCTTTTTTCTCTTCTTGTATATAACCAAATTCCTCTCTTTTTATAATTACTTGAAGTTGGCTTTTCATTTGTAGCATTGTACATTATGGAAGGGTTCTGAGGTGGTGTGACAAAGGTGAGACGAGGTGAAGTGAGGTGTGACAGGTGAGGTGAGGTGTGACGGAGGTGAGGTGAGGTGAGGTGTGACAGGTGAGGCGAGGTGTGACAGGTGAGGTGAGGTGTGACAAAGGTGGGGTGAGGTGAGATGGAATGTGGTGTGATAGAAGTGAGGTCGTGAGTAGGCGGAAATTAAACTCAGATATGTGTATGTTGACGTCGAGGTGAGGAAATGCACGTAGTGTAGTGTAGTGTAGTGCAGAGCAGTGAGAAGTGGTTAATAGAGAGGTGATGGGGATCCAAGATAAAGGAGAATGTGAGATGAGTTGGGTATGGTGTCGAAAGGGGTGAGAAGTCTGGTGGATAGGGTGTCAGATGAGATGTGCTGTAGTAGTGGTGAGTTGGCAGCAATGAGTTGGCGGGTAAGCAGAAGTGAGCACGAAATGACTGTAGGGAAGCGTCGAAAAATGGAAATGAAATATGAAGTGTGGTGTTCTGTGACAGAGATGAGGTGGTAAGTGGAGGTGAGTGTGAGGGAAGAATAAGGAGGTATAAAAGAGGGGAGTGTGTGAAGGTGAAGCAATGTCAGTGAGATGTTGGTAAAGTGAGGTGAGGTGAGAGTAAGGTGAGATGAGGTAAGTGGCATGAGGTGAGATAAGGAGCATGAACGAGATGACAGTAAGGTGAGATGAGGAGCATGAATCAGACGCCAGTGAGATGAAATGATAAACTGAATGAAAACAGACGAACAAGTGGCATGCAAACAGACATGCACCCGTTAGACATAAGCCTGCCTGACCCCTCCTCCCCCCGCCACTCCCTCAGGTGCTGAACTACTGCCCCAAAGACATGAAGGCGGACATCTGCGTGCACCTCAACAGGAAGGTGTTCAACGAGCATCCCGCCTTCAGGTTGGCCTCCGACGGCTGCCTCAGGGCGCTAGCCATGCACTTCACCATGAGCCACTCCGCACCAGGTCAGGCACAGATCAGGTCACGAGAGGTCAAAGGTCAAGTCAAGGGAAAGAAGGTCAGGTCAGGTCAGGTCAAGGAAGGTTATGTCATGTCAAGAAGGTTCAAGTAACGATAGGTCAGATTAAGAAAGTCAAGGCAAAGAAGATCAGGTCAGGTTAAAGAAGGTCATGTCAGATCTAATCAAGGAGTGTTAGGTTAGGTCAGGTCACAGAAGTCAGATAAAAGGTAGTCAGGTCAGGAAAAGAGGGACAGATAAATAAGAGTCAATCCAGGTCAGGTCACGGTAACAATGGGGTTCATCTCTGGCCACCTTGCAGCAAATCAGGGACAGATCAGGTTATGGCAGGTCAAGAAAGAGGGTTACCATACGTCTAGGAAGGCTGGGGATTTTTCACAGTGACCTCAAGAGATAAAGGACGGAACAGGAAGGCAGCCAGAGATCGAGCAGCGTGAAGAGCCGCCATTAGGTGACCAAGATCGACGAATGCAAGTATGTTGGAGCCTTTATAAACTATACGATACGATAATTCATACCACGTCAATCACGGGAAAATCATATCTAGTTAAGGAAGGTCAGGTCATGTTACGGAAGATCAGGCCAGCTAATAATAATAAAAATAATAATAATAATAATAATAATAATGAAAAAAACTGACCCACTGCCCCAGGTGACCTCCTCTTCCACACGGGGGAGTCTCTGGACACTCTCTGCTTCATCGTGACGGGCTCCCTGGAGGTGATACAAGACGACGAGGTGGTGGCCATCTTGGGGAAGTGTGACGTCTTCGGGGACACCTTCTGGAAAGACCCCACCGTGGGGCAGAGCGCGGCCAACGTCAGAGCCCTCACCTACTGCGACCTGCACGCCATCAAGAGGGAGAAGCTGCTGGAGGTCTTGGATTTCTACCACGCCTTCGCCAACTCCTTCGCCAGGAATCTTGTGCTCACCTACAACCTCAGACATCGAGTAAGTGTGGTCTTGTTATCATCATCATCATCTTTTTCTGGAGACTTGGATTTCTAACACTCCTTCGCCGTGAATCTTCAGCTCACTTTTACCCTTAGGCATCGACAGAGCGTAGTCATAATCATCATCAGTATCATCTAGGTTCTGCTGCTCACTATTTTACGGGGTGGTCAGAATCCATCATCATCATCATCAGTATCATCTAGGTTCTGCTGCTCACTATTTTACGGGGTGGTCAGAATCCATCATCATCATCTAAGTTCTGTTGCTCACTATTTTACGGGGTGGTCAGAACCCATCATCATCATCATCATCACAATGTTTGTGTAAATATCCATAACAATACAATAATGTCTTGCTTTCTAAGGTAAAAAGATGCCACAGGTAAGAATACTGTATGCCCCTAATAATAATAATGCCCAGGTAACACGATACCCATGTAACATTAAGACCTAAAGTAACAATAATCCTATAACAATGTCTCAAGTAACAGTAACGCCCCAAATAATAGTAATGACCCCACCCCAAGTAAAAGTAACACCAGGTAACAGTAACACGTCTTCAGTGACACGTGCCTCTCTTGCAGCTAATATTCCGGAAGGTGAGCGACGTGCGGAGGGAAAAGGAGCTGGCGGAGAGGCGGAAACACGAGCCCCAGCAGGAGTTGAGTCATGACCACCTCGTCAGGAAGATATTCTCAAGGTAGATTAAGTTAATTAACAGGTAGACGAAAGTTAATGGATGAAAGATACAGGTAGAAGGACACAGGTAGAAGAATGCAGGTGGAAAGATGCAGGTAGAAGGACACAGGTGGATGTAAATAGAAGAGTAAAGGTAGAAGCATGCAGGTAGAAAGATATAGGTAGGAGGATGCAGGTAGATGGATACAGGTAGAGGGATGCAGGTAGAAGGAGGATACATGTAGAAGGATGCAGGTAGATGGATGCAGGTAGAAGGAGGATACAGGTAGATGGATGCAGGTAGAAGGAGGATACAGGTAGAAGGATGCAGGTAGGAGGATACAATCAGAGGCTGGATACAGGTAGAATAAGGAGAGGAAGAGGAAAGTTACGTACAGGCGGAAGGATTATGCAGGTAGAGAGGATACATGCAGAGAGAACACAGGTAGAGAGGTTACAGGTAGAGAGAACACAGGTAGAGAGAACACAGGTAGAGAGAACACAGGTGGAAAGGATACAGGTAGAGAGGACACAGGTAGAGAGGACACGGGTAGAAAGGACATAGGTAGAGAGGATACAGGTAAAGATGACAGTGATAAAGGCAGGGTAAAGATACAAAGGAAAGCAAACAGCATAAGACCTATTAGTCCTTTCGTGGCTGTTTGGTATAGAGAAGGTTGCTATCAAAAACTATTCTATCAGCTAAAAGTTTATATATATTAGTCAGAATTTTGTTTAACGTTAAAAATTTGAAGAATTTAATAGAGTGATTTTTCTTATTTAATCGAACTTCAACATGTTTCTGTTTAGTACGAATTTTCTTTTATAATTATTATGAAATAGTTCAGTTCAAACTTCTAATCACGTTTAGAATAAAAAGTATTGTAGTTTAGTATATATTTCCTTTCATGTTTTGAGGAAAAGTATCTTGTATCTTATTTCGAATTTCTAATCAATAGTTAAAAAATGTCACAGTTCAGTTCAAATTTCCTTCCCCGTTTCTGAAGCCTCTTCAATGTTGACTTGCCTCTCTCTCTCCTGGCGCCTGTCCTGGCCAGCAGCGCTACCGAGAGAACGTGGAGGTAACGTTGGTGGCGCCCTCGTGGTGCTTCCTCCCACCGCCACTAGGGGGACAAGGGTTTTGAACTCTTTCTCTTCTTTTTTCTGCTTCTTTTCTGATTCTGCTTTATCGGTTCATCATTGCAAAATTTTGTCCTTCACTCTGCATTTTTCTGGATAACTCTTTTTGACCTAACTCTAAGGTTATACTTTTTGAAACATAAAACTGCTTGTAGTATTGACCCAGGAGGAGGGCATGAGGTTCAGGTGCATCTGGATCGAAGGAGGATCAAGCAAACTTAAAATGAAAATGATACAGAGGAAAGAGAATGAAAAACGTGTCTGGAAAATAATACTAACATGATCAACGACGCATGTAAAGCACTTTCACAACTGCTGACAAAAAGTTTCGTTCAGCTTCGGTGACTTCTGTCGCCCATCCTAGTAGATAATAATACTCGCAGTCACTGTCACAGAGTCTGTTGGTAACTATAGTTTTCCACAAAGGAAGGCAACAGCTGTTGCTGAAAGTGTTCAGAATTAACTATTTGTTAGCCGTAGTGAACGTTCTCGTAAAACCAATGTTTCCTTGAGTTGCATTCAGCTCCCACATCAGCTGCACCCCACACCTCACCTCCACTCACCTGGACCTGAGCAGCCACACAGACATCATTCTTGGCTATTTATGTATCAGCGTATTAATCGTCTCACGCGCACAGCCATCCAGCGCAGGTTGGCTCTGTCGTAAGGGATGGCACTTGAGCCACTCCCTTCTGGCGTCAACACCAACAAAGAGGCACCATCCATACGCTTGACATTCCCAGCAGCGACCGGTCACAAAGGGCGAGAACGACTGCAAAACAACCCTTCTCTCTTTGCTGGTTTCAGCTCCTTCAATCAGACGATTTTTTTTTATCAGGCTACCACCAAACTATTTTATTACGTTTATGGGAGATGTCTTCTAGTGGAGGGGTTAATCAAGGCTAATATTTCCACTTAGATTATTCACTCATAACCTGAATAAAACTGACTCGAGGTGCCAGATGAAAAACAGAAGGAATTCTCTGGTTCAAGGAGTAATTCTTATGAAGCAACAGAGATCGAAGGCTGAGACTCGGTCCTACCATGGATCTCAGCTTTCTCCCCCACACACACACAAAAAAAAAAAAATCAAAAGAAGATGGGTTATTTCAGCACTGTCTTCGCCTCTTGATGTCTGGTTCGCTCCGCCTCGCACGCAGGCTCCACGGATTTAAAACCCGTATTCCTGTGTTCTTAGTAGGCTTTCGTGAGACCTCTTCCTTACTAGTGTTACGTCTGTATAGGGCACTTGAAAAATCTCTTGTACTGTGTGTTGTTTATGTCTTTTTGATGCCGATATAGACATTAAAATATACAAGAGACTATCAGGCCATACTCAAAAGACTAGTGGTGAGGGAGATGGGCCAAGGAGCCTCCTAACACCACGGGAATGCGGCGCTGAGGCCTCTGGGATATGACGCTTCACTGACACTCCTGCGCATGCCTAGCAAACACTGAGGAGCCAACGCGCACCTGGGGCCCTGTCCTTCCGGGCCCCCAAGGATCCCTGCCACCTCTTCCTTTACGGTTTATTTATATTGCACGTTAATATTTCCTTCTATGTAGGTCAAGCAGATTAAGATGAAATTTGAGATACAGATATCCTGCAAAAGAACTCTCTGCTGTGGTAAATAATCGTCTACATCAACACAGTCATAAATCATCAACAACCAGGGTCCTCTGATTTACAGTTTACCTCGGTCGCTTCACTTCTTGCCTCTTATAGATCACTAACAGCCAATCATCCCACATATACTTCTTCATTCCAATCTGCCTTCCATACACGCCTCTCACCCTCCTTGATACTCTAAACATCCAAATCTCTTTCACACTATCCTTCCACCTCGTCCTAGGCCTCCCTTTTTGTCTTACTCCCTCTACATCTGACCTATATACCGCATTTTCTGTATCTATCTCTCTAACCCACTCTCTCCTAATACGGCCATACCACTTTAATACACCCTAGTCAGCCCTTTCCATCATACTACATCACCTTCCACATATCTCCCTTACAGTACCACTTCTCACTCTGTCACACTATCTCACCCCATATTAAGACCAACACTATCCAATTTTCTACATTTACACCTTTTCCCAGCCCCTAGCATTTGGGACTCCTGCCCCACATCCGTACTGCACAATCGGCCCCCCAACGCTCCTTCTACTTTCTTTTTCCTTCCACTTGTCTCATGCCTTGTACCAGGGTCCTGAGTTACGTATTTGCTGTGTCCACCCCCAAAGGCCTAACACTTTTCGTTTCCTCCAAATCCTTCCCGTTTAGATATATTTCGATATCGTTCTGCCCTGTTTCTGTGCAGCGTATCAGCTTTTTCCCATCACTCAATTTATTTCTCCTGTTACAAACTCTTTCAAACCTTCTAAGTCTGCAGCTAATATATCTCCTTTTCCTTCTTGCAACCCTTAATTCCACAGCTGTCAAATACAAACAGCTTCACATTTCTCCATTTTCTGGCTAACGTCAGGCGATTTTATCCAGCCCAGAGAAACCTGTCGCTACAAAGGTCGTCTAAAGAGATGCTGCAAGTACATGTCCCGTACACTGACATTTCTTTCTTTCTAGTTTACATCGAACAACTTTATTCACGTCACTGAAACTCGTTGCAGTCAGTGTTAAGCCTGTCCCCACACACGCTCAAGCCGAGCTGTCTGGTCGCCTCACATACCGGTTTGTTCACACAAAACTCAAACGTGTGTGAGTTGTCGAGGCCAAGGTTCTCATCCCTGGTTGAGGCTGACTGTAGGCTACAGACCACATTCAGGCGGCTGGACAGGGTGGCATGAGTGTGTATGGGGCCCTTGCGTCTTCCTCCGTCACCCTCACCAGTCCATCCATGAAAAAATTATACAACCATAACAATATCCTTCACTCTGCCAACACACAGCCCATCAGTCCCTCCGTCCATCCACTCAACTCTCCCACGTATACTTCCGATATGTATCTCTTCTTAAACCATGTATTTCCTTTCACAAATATACAAAATAAATCGATAAAGGAGAGGCGCTACGGTGCCTCCTAAGCCCGCGAGAAGGCCCCTTGTGCTAGCCTCGGCCCCTCACCTAGCTTCTCTCTCGCCTCGAACTTTAATAGCCAATGGCTGGGGAAACTACTTTAAAATGACTAACTCTTTTTGCCATGCATGTGTGCGAGTGACAGCCAAGCTATATAAATCGCTGATGCATTGCTATCCAGCGATGCAAATAAAACAATTAAAGCATTCTGGCAAATAACTGTGTATCAGAGTTTCCACTTCACGTAACACTTCACGAGCTGTTCCAGGCATGTTAATAAAGAAGAGAGAGGAGGGGCGGTAACAAAGTTTATGATTCTGAAAACAGGTGCTACGCATCAGAAGACAACAATTCAACAGTTTTTCCATTTTTTTTTCATGAATAACTATTACTCAGTTTCCAAATGAATTTAGGCTACCTTTGATTATCATTTCTTCAGGTGTTCTACCTCTCCACATCCCATACTTTTGTGGAAAAGTTGGGAGACAGAACTACAGCGAATATATGTTAACCCTTTGTTGCTTAGATTTCTCTCAAATTTTATA
>JAGKTI010029372.1:0-12676 GCA_018397915.1 Birgus latro | reverse complement strand
ACTGTTCATTATTAAACATTAGTGGGTAATCCTGAGGAAGATTTTGTTGGGTTGATAAGTGTAAGAACTGAGTTTTTGATGCATTAAAAATAACAAGATTATTTTTACTCCAATCAGAGATACGAGCCAAGTCAGACATTAGGTGTGCCATAGCCTCATCCCTTTTTTGTTGAAGTAACTGCTGAGATGGACGTTGCGGAAACCGAATGGAAAGGTGAAGGGTGGAATCATCAGCATATGAGTGGATAGGATTAGATGTACAGCTTAGAAGGTCATTGATGAATAAGAGGAAGAGAGTTGGTGATAGGACAGAGCCCTTAGGAACACCATTGTTGATAGGTCTAGGAGAGGAACGATGGCCGTCTACAACAGCGGCTATAGAACGACCAGAAAGGAAGCTAGAGATGAAGGCACAGATGGAAGGATAGAAACCGTAGGAGGGCAGTTTGGAAATTAAAGATTTATGCCAGACTCGATCGAAAGCCTTTGAGATGTCAAGTGCAATGGCAAAACTTTCGCCAAAGTCCTGAAAGGATGATGACAAGGAGTCTGAAAGGTAGGTGAGAAGATCGCCAGTGGAGCGTCCCTGACGGAACCCATACTTACGATCAGGAAGAAGGTTGTGACAGGAAAGATGCTTTAAAATTTTTCTGTTAACAACTGAATCGAAAACTTTTGAGACACAGGATGTTAAAGCAATTGGACGATAGTTAGAGGGTTGGGAATGGTCACCCTTCTTTGGGACTGGCTGAATGAGAGCAAACTTCCAGCAAGAAAGAAAAGTACAAGATGGTAGACAAAGGCGAAAGAGTTTACCTAGATAGGGTGTAAGCACAGAAGCACAGTTTTTGAGGACAACAAGAGGGACTCCATCAGGCCCATATGCCTTGTTAGTACTGAGGCCAGTGATGGCAGAAAATACATCAGCTGAAGATATTTTAATGTCAAGCAAGAGGAAGTCAGGGGGGGAAGTGATGGAGGAATAGCACCGTAATTGTCTAAGGTGGAATTGGAGGAGAAAGTCTGAGCGAAGAGATCTGCTCTATCAGTAGAAGAAATAGCTACAGAGCCATCAGAGTAGAAAAGAGGAGGGAAGGATGATGAGGTAAAGTTGTTAGAAAGGTTTTTGGCAAGGTCCCAGAAGGAGCAAGAAGAATTCGAGTTGGAGAGTTGAGAACATTTAGCACGGATGAAATTATTTTTTAGCAGATCGAAGAACAGACTTAGCACGATTCCTGGCAGAAATATAACGATTCCTGGCAGAAATATATAAAAGATGTGATCCATGGGTGGGTTGGCTTCGGTGCCTCTTATGGGCCCTCTCCTTGTTGCGGACAGCATTAGAACAAGCGTGATTAAACCAAGGCTTTCTTGCATTAGTCAGAGGATATGAGAATGGAATGTATGCTTCCATGCCCGAGAGAATAACCTCCTTAATGCGCAAGGCACACTCAGATGGCTCCCAGCCATGGAAACAATAATCATTCCAAGCAAAATCAAAGAAGAACTGCCTGAGGGCCTCCCAATCTGCAGCTCCAAAGTGCTACAGGCGGCGTTTCTTTGGAGGGTCCACAGGCTGTACCGGAGCGATAGGATAGGTTAAGGTAATAAGGTTATGATCGGAGGAGCCCAACGGAGTGAAAAGATTAACAGTGTAAGCAGAAAGATTAGTTGTTAGGAAAAGGTCAAGTATGTTGGAACTCTCTCCAAGGCGGTCAGGGATACGGGTAGGGTGCTGGACAAGCTGCTCTAGGTCATTAAGGATAGAAATAATGTAGGCTTGTTCACCAGGCGGATCAGTGAAAGGAGAGGAGAGCCAAAGGTGGTGGTGAACATTGAAATCTCCTAGAATGGAGATTTCAGAGAAAGGAGAAATGGATAGAATGTGTTCCATCCTAGAAGTAAGATAGTCAAAGAATTTTTGATAATCAGTAGAATTAGGAGATAAGTAAACAGCACAGATATATTTAGTCAGAGAATGACAGGAAAGCTGAAGCCAGAGAGTTCAGGAACACGAGAGCAAGATAGATCATTGCGTACATATACGCAACAGCCACCTTTGGCTTTGAAATGAGAATAGAGAAAATAGGAGGATACAGAAAAGGGTTTGCTGTCAGGTGCCTCAGACAGCTGAGTCTCAGAGAGAAAGAGAAGGTGAGGTTTGGAGGAAAAGAGGTAGTGTTCAACGGAGCGAAAGTTAGAGGAAAGGCCGCGAATGTTACGGAAATGAAGAAGGAGTGAGTCAGACAGTGGTTCCAGGCAGCTCTGTGAGTCGTCACCGGGAGAGGGGCGGATGGTGGGGGCATTTATGGTCCCCCCCCCCTGGGGACTCCGAGGCATGATTTATGTGTGCCATTATCTTTTTATACAAATTTTGAAAAGGAAGTGTAGTGTGTAGTGTGCTTGTAGTTTGGTGTTGACAGTTAGAGAAACTTGTATTGAGAGGATGCTGGTCTACTCACTGTGTTACTGAGACACTGAAAAAGTTCAGCAAAGGGGGATGGTCATGAACAAGTCCTGAGGGCTGATGAAACGGGAGCACCAGCTCTCCCTGTCATCAGCTTCCATCCACCTTGGGAGTACTGCCCTGCTCGACTGGTGCTACAGAGGTGGGGGAGATGTGTGAGGTGAATTAACCATTTATGATTATAAACCCTATTTATGCTATCTGTAGGCGATTTTCTTCACCCGGGGGCCGACTTTCAAACTGGAAAGGTTAGATACCGTCACCACTAACCCCTACTACAATAGGTCTTCCTGAAACTGCATCAAAGCATTTGTTCGCTAGCAAGAGTGAAGTAAATGTCATCGGAGTGAAGGGATGAACAATACTATCAGGATGCAGCATCTGTCAACATTTTGTGTCAATGCTCTACATCTGGGGTTGTAACTCACTCTTGATTTAATATAATTATTTGGTCTTTGCTGGAGTAATATATGTAAGTTGGCATGATCACAAGAGCGGTAATGATGACTGCTTTTATGATTTTCTCTCACTTTAACAGTATCATTTGGTGTTGTCTGGACTGAATACTACTGTTGTACTGACCATAAGAGGAGCAACAGGTACTCTTCACGCGTATTAGTGTAGACTTAAAAGTAAAGGTGAAGGCAGACGGACTGCGCTTCACTTCGGTGCCTATTGCATAACATAGGTATTTGAGCCTGTGGCGAGTTATCCACCAACTACCCTTGGATACAAAGCCATTGCATCATACAGGTTACTACAGCTACCTTCCTTTGGCGATACCCTAGGTACCAAATTTGCATACCAACCCACAAAGGACACCTGAGTCGAGTGGCGCCAACTGCCCGCAACAGGATTCGAACCTTGACGATAACTGGCTGGCTGCTTCATTGTCAGCGATGCTAATCATTACGCCACCGCCACGGTAGACTTATGAGTTTAAAGAAAAGTAATACCAGAAGACTTTCAACGGGGACTTAAGGTATCAAGTGGCATGTGATAAAGTGTGTGTGTGTGTGTGTGTGTGTGTGTGTGTTTCAGCGTCTGTACCAGTGGATGTAAAGGGGAACAGCAAGAAGGCGAGGCAGCACCATGAATCTTGCATCCTGGCTAGCGTTGGTGATGCTAGGCCAGGGCACCACCAAGGACATACACTGAATACCTCTACGCCTTTCCACCATACTCTATACAACACCATTTAAATCTTATAACTCCATCTGACACATATAACTCCATCCAAAACATGGGCTACAACTGCATCCAAGTATGTAACTCCATCCAAAATATGAAACTCCTAATACATATAACGCCATTCAGAAATATAACTGCGGCTAAGGCATGTAACCCCAACACACAACTCTGTCGAAAACAATTAACTCTCTCCTAGGCACATAACGCCCTTTAATTATATATATACAATATCCCATGCATGTATTTTACGCATGTAGTCATCCAAAATATATAACTTCATTGTAAAAAGTTATCATATAGCCCCTTTATACATACATGCACTTCGTCCTACCAACACGTATTTTATTCTACATGTATAATTTATTACCAAATAGAGAACTAATTAGTCAGATATTTTTAAAGTAAAAAAGTATTCCCTTCCTAAGTTTTCTTCCGACGTCATAAATTTGTGAAACGAACAGGCCCTACAGCCTTAACTCTGTGTAAATTCAAACAACAATTAGTTAAGAATGACAGGTTTCTTTTTTTGGTGGACACTGAATTTGGAAGATAAAGTTTCCTTTTATTACATCACTAAAAAGTCGGAAATTGAAGGTTTATATCACATAGCTAAATAAATGCTGAATTAAAATATCTTTTACGAGCACTAGATGCTGTTAAGAATCAATTAAAGCACGGCAGTAACAATGTACAAAAGAAATAACTTCCTCATAATTATATAATGTAGATATACGAGAAGCAGTGGCTGAGAATTTGAGGGAATACATGAGGTTTATGGTCAGTTCAAACTTACGAAGACAAACCCAAGAAATGAGAAGCCTTCATATCTTGTAAGCACAAGCAAGCAAACAAATAAACCCGTGAAATTTTAGAGTTTGAGTTATACAAGCCGTATAAAAGTGAAGGAAAGTTATGCGAATATAATTAGTGAAGCCTGAGCACGCAAGTGGAACCACAAGTCATGGCCCGGACTGGGAGGAGTGTGGGGTTTACCTCAACATTTCATGGGTGACGCGCACTGAACGCCCCGCGCAAATTGGTCTTCTACATTTCATGGGGTCCATTACCTGGCCACCCCATGGGACCCCCCCCCCCCCCGCTGACACTTCTGCCTGACCTCAATTGACCTTTACTCTAGCCTTGAGTCCCCAAAGCACACGTGGTCCGGTATTATGTCATGATTGATCTACCCGGAACTACACACAAATACCGTAAGACCACCAATGTACAGTATATACATTGCGCTGCGTGTAAGTCGGTCAGTGCACCTACTACTGTACTCAGAATTGTCCAGTTTTCTTATTATCTAAGCTTCTTCAAATCGTTACCTCTCTTCCTACACACACACACACACACACATGACGTGTTGGTAGGGAAACAGTATTACCTGGTACTTCATGGAAACGTGACGAAACTCAGGTCACTGGCATTTATAACTTAGGCTGTCACTGGGACAAATTTGACATAATGAGCATTTTTGTCTTATACTGGCGACATTCTGTGAGTGAAATTAATACGGCAATTTGCTAGAAAACTTTTCTGGCACTGATTTTCCACCTTCTTTTTCACTCCTCCGGATATGTTAAAATTGCTTCGATAAACGTTCTTTCTGCATGAACTGACCTCAGTGATAATGCTCATGGATTAGATGGGGTCCTTCCTACTGTTGTCATGAATTCCTGCCGTCACTAAATAGAAAAAAAGTGCATATCTTCGCCAGATAATTTAATTTGAGAGCTCAAAGTTGGTCAATTTCTTCTCCATCTCTTTGAATGATCTCTTTATCAGCAAAACAACAGCAATAATACTAACATCAGTTTTACTCAGTGCTATAAGGATGAGAAGTAGTGAAATGGAGAAATAAAAAGGCAAACAAATGGTGTGGATGTATCATCTACGTCTTGGGTCTGAATGTTATTCTTTTATTGTTTAGTTATCGATGGGCTTTATTCATTTTTCATTTCATATATCGTGATGGAATTCGAAGAAATGTACTTATTTATGATATATGCAACGATGTTTAGATGTTAAATGTTAGAGCAATATGGTTGAAGATTGTATATACAGGCATTATGTGGGGATGGAACTTCCTGGAGAAAGGTTGGCGGCTTGGCGGCTGGCACGTTGTTTTTGCACTTTGGAGGTTTCGCCACGCCACGTTTCGGGTAATGCGCATTCGTCTTCACACGATGTTGGTATTAATTATTACATTTTTCGATATGTAATATGTTGTACACTCTCTTCAGCATTTAGCACATGACTGATTAATAGTTTATAAGGCTAAATAATAATGGCTTCACACCATTGGTGCACCAAGATATCTATAAATATGTGATGAGTAGGGTCAGACCCGACTCGCATTAATGGATGTTAGTGACTATTTTACTTGATTGATCTCAGTAAAACATATCTATAAAATTACTATAGTATGTGAAGGATGATTTCGTCGAGAAATAACGTAAGGTGCATCCATAGAACTCATATGACTATTTCGGTTCCACAGGGTAGACCAACTTGTGGTACTGAAGTAGCTGGCGATCACCGGCAACTACGATTTAGTGGTCACTGACGGCAGGAATTGGACTCACTCCTACTGGGTAAACACTTCGTCGTCGTCAATAAACTTGCGCCCGTTTTCTTGTTGGAGGTCAGGTGTCGTTCAGCATGTCCCGGAGAATGGTAACTAATCCCAATATGTTAATTATCTCCCAGCTGCTAATCTCTTCTACCTCCAAAGCCTTTCCATATATCCTTAATAGGAAGATTTTAAAGATGTTCTGTATGGGTTCCGTGAACGGTGTTCCACCTACATTCTTCTTAATTTCCCTTGAAATTCAGGCGTTATTTTCATCCCGAAATTTCAGTGGAACTGTTGCTACTGTTTTGTATACATTCAAGCTCTCTGACTGAGTCATCCACATGCAAATGGCTGCAAAAGCTACCCTCTTGTGCCTTCTATCTTTCCCTTTGCGCCTTGAGTTTTTTATTTATTTATTTATTTAGGTTGTTGTA
This sequence comes from Birgus latro, assembly GCA_018397915.1. Classification (NCBI taxonomy): domain Eukaryota; kingdom Metazoa; phylum Arthropoda; class Malacostraca; order Decapoda; family Coenobitidae; genus Birgus; species Birgus latro. The sequence goes on along the minus strand of JAGKTI010029372.1, from coordinate 6,006 downwards.
CAGTTAGTTGCAATTATAATCATCCACTACTCATTTAAAGTTAGCAGTATCAATTGTTGTGTTGTTAAATTTTTTTTTTTTTTACTCTAACATCAGCTGTCACCGTAAATGATTATGATTTTGACATAGTATACACGTACCGAATGAAATTCGCACTGTGCTTCATTGTTTCACCTGCCCCTCGATGTGTACATCACAACTGTCACAACAAAGCTCACACGTGGAGGTCATATCACACCGAACTTCTACTCTGTTATTTGTATCTTGAACAGTAGAAATGTGACTGTTCTTAATTTAAAAAAAAAGAAACTTTTGTTTTTTCTCATTAGTATTTTCCACACAAGCAGTTTCTTGCCTTCAAAAATACACAGACCAGTTCCCCCTCATCATGTCCTAGGAAAAAAAATAAAAATGGTATCTCCTTTTGTTATCGTCAGTCCTGGAAAGATTACTCGTAAATTACTCTTTGGGACTCTGTTTGCTCATCAGTATTTCTTTTAGCGGGGTAAAGCAAAGATTTTCATGTCATCACATCTATTCCTTTCATTTCTTTCATTCCTTCCTTCCATGTTCACTATAATGCTGCATAATGCTCTCCGTGACAGCCCATTTTTTTTTTTTAAATGCTAGGAAGAAGGAGCCCGCAAACTGCTTCTTCTAAGAAAAAAAACAAATAAACTACAAGAGGGAGCCAAATTCAAGATCCGATCATTTCGAGAAGCCTGGACAGAGATCACAGGAAGCAGGAAATAACAGAGGAAGACATTTCCAGAGTTGACCTGTTGCATAAATGAAGGACTGGAAGTAACGGTTAACTCTTGCATTAGAGAGTTGGACAGAAAAGGGATGAGAGTTTGTTGCTAGCCGGGTGCTACGAGCCCGTCGTAGAGGTGGAGGGATGCAAGCAGACAGTTTAGAGAAGCAGTGACCATTGAAGCAGCGACAGTAGAGAGAAAAAGATACAGCAGTGCAGCAAATATACAGAGATTGGAGGAAGCCAGTAAGAGGAGGAGAGTTAATAAGACGAGTAGCCGTTGACTCCACCCAATTGAGAAGAGCTGTATGTGGGGGGGCTTCCCCACACATGAGAGTTGTACTCTACACTGGGGCGAATAAAACCCGTGTATAAAGTCAACAACTGTGCAGGGGAAAAGAAGGCATGGAGTCGGCTAAGCACACTTAATCTTTTGGAAGCATATTTTATAAGAGATGTAATATGATCGTTCCAAGATAAGGCCCGAGTGAATGAAACCCCAAGCATGTTCAAGGATGATGCAGGATTAAGCTGGATATTAAACATTAGTGGCTACTCATGAGTAAGATTTTGTCAGGTTGATAGGTGTAAGAACTAAGTCTTTGATGCATTAAAACAAGATTGTTTTCACCCCAGTCAGAGATACATGCCAAGTCAGACATTAGGTGTGCCATAGCCTCATCCCTTATTTGTTGAATTAACTGCTGAGAAGGACGTTGCGAGAACCGAATGGAAAGGTGAAGGGTGGAATCATCAGTGTATGAGTGGATAGGGTTAGATGTACAGCATAGAGCGGCATTGATGAATAAAAGGAAAAGAGTTGGTGATAGGAGACAGCCCTGAGGACAACAACCATTGACAGATCTAGGAGAAGAATGGTGGCCGTCCACAACGGTGTCTATAGGACGACCAGAAAGGAAGCTGTAGATGAAGGCACAGACTGAAGGATAGAAACAGTAAGTTTGGAAATTACAGATTTATGCCAGACTCGATCGAAAGCCTTTGAGATGTCAAGTGCAATGGCAAAGCTTTCGCCAAAGCCCCGAAAGGAAGATGACCAGTAGTCTGAAAGGTAGGTGAGAAGATCGCCAGTGGAGCGTCCCTGGCAGAACCCATATTGATGATCAGAAAGAAGGTTGTGATAGGAAAGATGCTTTAAAATTTTTCTGTTAAGAATTGACTTGAAAACTTTTGAGACACAGGATGTTAAAGCAATTTGACGATTGTTATAGGGTTGGGAATGGTCACCCTTCTTTGGGACTGGCTGAATGAGACCAAACTTCCAGCAAGAAGGAAAGGAACGAGTTGACAGACAAAGGCGAAAAAGTTTACCTAGGCAGGGTGTGAGCACAGAAACACAGTTCTTGAGGACAACAGAAGGGACTCCATCAGGTCTATATGCCTTGTTAGTATTGAGGCCAGTGATGGCAGAAAATACGTTAGCTGAAGAAATATTAATATCAACCATGAGGAAGTCTGAGGGGGGGAAGTGATGGAGGAACAGCATCGGATTCGTCTAAGGTAGAAATGGAGGAGAAAGTCTGAGCGACGAGATCCGCTTTATCAGTAGAATAAATAACTACAGAACCATCAGAGCTGTTAGAAAAGTTTTTGGCTAGGTGCCAAAAGGAGCGGGAAGGATACGAGTTGGAGAGTTGTGAGCATTTGGTAAAGATGAAATTATTTTTAGCAAAGCGAAGAACAGACTTAGCACGATTCCGGGCAGAAATATAAAAATCATATGATTCAGAGACTGGTTGGCTCTGGTACCTTTTATAGGCCTTCTTGTTGTGGACAGCATTAGAACAAGCGTGATTAAACCAAGGCTTTCTTGCATTAGTCAAAGGATATGAGAAAGGAATGTATGCTTCCATGCCCGAAAGAGTAACCGCCATAATGCGCAAGGCACACTCAGATGGCTCCTGGCCATGGAAGCAATAATAATTTCAGGGAAAATCAAAGAAGTACTGCCTAAGGGCCTCCCAATCTGCAGCTCCAAAGTGCCACAGTCGACGTTTCTTTGGAGGGTCCACAGGCCATACTGGCACGATATGACAAGTTAAGGAAATAAGGTTGTGATCGGAGGAACCCAACAGAGAAGAAAGATTAACAGTGTAAGCAGAAGGATTAGTTATAAGGAAGAGGTCAGGTATGTTGGAGCTCTCTCCAAGGCGGTCAGGGATACGGGTAGGGTGCTGTACAAGTTGCTCTAGGTCCTTAAAGGATAGGAAAGATGTAGGCTTGTTCACCAGGTGAATCAGTGAAAGGAGAGGAGAGCCAAAGGTTGTGGTGAATATTGAAATCTCCTAGGATGGAGATTTCAGAGAAAGGAGAAATGGATAGAATGTGCTCCATCGCAGAAGTAAGATAGTCAAAGAATTTTTCATAGTCAATAAAATTAGAGGATAAGTAAACAATGCAGATATATTTAGTCAGATAATGACAGGAAAGCCGAACCCAGAGTGTAGAGAATTCAGAAGTCGTTGCGTACATATACACAACAGCCACCTTTGCCTTTGAAATGAGTATAGAGAAAGTAGGAGGATACAGAAATGGGTTTGTTATCAGTTGCCTCAGACCTGTTCTTTTGAATTCTTTCCGTATCTCTCTGGATTGTGTTGGGGACGAGGTTCAATTCTTCCACTTACCCCTTATTTCATTCTCTGCCCGACTCTTCAATGCATGAGTTCACTGGTATTTTCAGTCTTTAATTTGTATACAACCAGTCAAATCTGAAACAGTCGTCTTCAGTCAGTTTTAGCCTCTCTCTTCGGCCCTCAGTCAGAAATCTTAATGCAAAATTCCCAGACATCTCGAGCTGACCGGATCTTGATTATTTAAGCTAGATTTTGTTTCACTCTCTTTGGGAGGAGCGAGTTGGTAGTGTAGCAGTTAGAACAGCCCATTTAATGCGACAGCCTGATTGGGCAAAAAAGGTACGATCCCCAAGAGGTACCAGAAAGTTTCTCCTTCGTGTAATGCCACCAAAAATAAGAAGCTGGTCATCTACTCTTACAATGTATGCTGGACTACTGCAGCCTAACCTCAAGTTTTGTATATTCATGGTTAGATAACGAGCCTCATATCCTTGGTGCACTGCATGCTTGAGAAACCTTCAGTCACCTTTCTCGGATTTAATGTATGACTTATTGACACTTAAACTTACGGTGTTTATATGTTATTTCGTGTTGTGTTGCTGTATGCGCTTCTGCACATGCGCACATGCATCTTCAGGATCCAGTTATCAAGAGACCTAGTTTTACTAGTGTCTCAAATAGCTTACGTGTGTCTTGCAACTGGCTCAGTAAAATGATGGTACTAGCTTATGAACTCCTAAATGTAGTAAATGTAAATCTTCGCATATTCTGAGCTGTAATATAAATTAAAAGACCACCTGCCACTAGAGTTTATAGCCAGTATCATGAAAACCGGAACTGCTGGGGAGGAAGAGCTTTGCTTTTAGACTACTGAATATGCATCATCACATACATAATACACCCAAATGTTTTAGTAATACTGTATTGAAGGCGATGATAGTCGTGGTCATGATGATAGTGGTGATGATAATAATGTTGCCGATGGTAATAGTAGTTGTAGTAGCGTTAGTACTATTACTGTTCTGTCAATAATTATAATGTTAGTGGCGAGTTAGTCAAAAGTTTAAGCCTTTTCATCTGCATACCCGACAGCGCCAGTTTCGTCCGCTAGTTGAAAATGTAGCCTAAGTGGAACACAAAGACACCTGGGCTCAAATGTCACAAAAAATATTTACGCTGAGGACAGAAGACGAGAGGTATCTGCCTGATGATTACTGAAGCGGGAAAGAGTGTCATTAAAGTTACGTGTTATTTCCATTTTTTCCGTAAATTCAAAAGAGTGTATGTCAATTAAAAGCCGAAAAATATTACTCATTATCGCCATAATCCCAGCTCATTATCCGACTAATACACAGGATATTATAGATTCAGACACAGAAATGGGCAATCACAAAAGTGGGAGAAGTGCCAACAGGGTGCCAAAGGAATAAGGTATCGATTAGTTTACTCATCATTCAGGCCTTCCTCAGTGTTTATGTTCCCATTATTCACACATTTATTCACCATATCCATCTACTTTTTTTACATCACACCCTACCCTCAGATTCACCCCATTCGCACGCTTCTCAGTGTGGAACTAACGTTTCTGGAAACTCTTTGCAACCCTTTGATCAAGCTGCTTCCACATAATCTTGTGTATTCATGCACTTATTACATACATTCCCTAACTGTTTGCATCACTGAGTTTTTATTTTCATGCCATTTATGAACTCGCTCTGCATCCTGTGTACTCCTCCCAACTGTCAGAAAGCTAAACTTCCTTCTTTTTTTTCTGTAGTAATGTTAACTATATTATAAAAGCAGTCTTGCGTCTCTCTGTGCGTTTGGAAACTTGCAAGTCATCCTACTAGCAGTCCTAGCTGGTTGGTTGGGTGGGTTGGTTGGTTGGTGGATGCATGGGGTGGGTAGGTGGGTGGACAAGTGAAATTAAAGTTGGTAGGGTGGGATGTGTGTGGCGTTGGACAACGCGGGTGAGCAGGGTTGGTGGTTGGGTGAGATGGACAGGACAGGCGAAATGGGTAGAGTATGTGGGGTAGGGTGGGTAGAGTGGTCATGGTGGATGGAGTGGGTGGGAGGGTAGAGTGGGGCAAATGGAATGAATGGGTGGGTAAGATGAGGTGAGTGAGCAGGCAGGTAATGTGGAGTAGGAAGATGAGCAGGGTGAAAAGGTAGGGCTGGGTGGATGGGTGGGTAGGGTGGGGTGTGTTGGTAAGCAGGTGGGGTGTGGTGAGTGGGCAAGGCAGATTGGTGAGTAGGCTGCGTGTGTGGTTGAGTGGATGTATGGTCTTCCAGAGGACAAAACAGGAGATGGATTTACTAAACTGGGCCAGTGGGTAGGTATAAAAGTTGGTGCGTGAGTAAGTGAGTACATGGGAGAAATTGGTTGCATCAGGGATGAGGTACATGGGGTTAATTGGCCCATTGTTGGAATAGGTTCAAATCAGAAAATAGGCCTATTGGAGATACGACCTTGGGGGAAATGGACCCAAGCTGAAACAGGTCCAATAAGTAATAGGGGTCCATGAAGGAAATAGGCCCACGGGAGAAAAGAGATCCATGTAGGAATTCGTTTGCTCCCATGTGGAGGAACTAAGTCCCTGGGGAAAACAGGTCCATGGAGGGATAATAAATTGATAGCATGGAAAATGTCGTAGG
>JAGKTI010029371.1:0-11659 GCA_018397915.1 Birgus latro | reverse complement strand
AGCTCCCACCCTGTCCGACAAAGGGTGGATAGTAGATTGCAGGAGGGTAATTTCGGCCTGTAGTACACTGGGTTCACGTTCAGATGAGCCTGAGTAGAGGACCCTCCAGTAGAGTCCGCGACCAAATTTCAACAACTAATTTTTGAAGATGTATTGTGATAAAACATAAAAAAAAAAAATAATAATAAATAAATAGCCAGGGATACCTCGCAAAAGTGTAAGGAAACTCCACCAGGGGGCAAAATCCAATATGAGCACCAGTTAGCACATTCCTTTCTGTATTTACGGTACTAACTACCTAAATTCATGCTCTTGTTGTCTGAATATAGGTTTTTGAGGTCACTGAAATTAGTTTTGGCCACAGACAAGGTGTATTATTGCATGTTCTTGAAATATTTGTATACCAGATGAGGCGGAATCCAAAATTCCAGAAAAAAATCGTATATTTCTCACATCCCAGGCCCTAATTTTCCTAAAATATGATCTTTGTGTCTAGTTATAGGTTTTCCAGGTCAGAGAATCTAGTTCCCGCCTCAAAAAAAAAAAAAATAAAAACAATATTGTTGACATATTAGAGCTATCAATATATTTGGGGGCAATAGGGATGGTCAGTTATCTTATTTCTTCCATATCTCATGCTACTTGCCAGAAACACAGGATACTGGTGACTAAACATAGGTTTTTTGGGGGTAATCAAATCCATTTCTGGGCCCATGATAGGTATATTCTTCAATGCTCCCAAGATATCTACATCATGTTTAAAATTATTATCACATGGTTTATCAATAACTTCTTTTGTCTTGTGGATATAATATAAATAGATTTCAGTGATTTCAAAAGTTACAGCAAGTTTATTTCAGACAGGCTGACACTTTATACAAAAAAAATTTGATATTAAAGTTAATATAGTTTGTGTATTAACCTTTTTGTACTGAGTTTATTGCTGATTAATTTTGATAACAGTTTATTCCAGGTTTCATCAACAACAATATTAAGAAAATTTTGTCATTTAATATAATTTTAAGATTTTACTAATAAAATTTACTCACAGATACTTCATTTACGTCAGGAAGTATGACATCTGTTGTTTTTGCAGATGAGTGAATATGGTTAGCGGAGGAGTTAAGGGAAAATGTTTTGAACCTGGAGGCTGCATCCTAAGCCATGGAGAGTGTAATGAAGACTGCAGCACGACAACTTCTGATGTTTGGATGAATGTGAAAGAACATGCTGGAAAATGAGTCGGACTTTGTAATTTTGGCCTGGTTTTTAATTAAACAAAATGGGAAAATGAACCAAAAGGTATGTTTTATCACAAACTATGCAAAACAAAATTAATGAGTGCAGACAGATTAGAACAGGTTAGGAAAGCGAAAACCAAGGCTGAGAAAATTTGTGTTGATGATAGTGTAGCAAATGGTAGTCCGGTTTATGATCCACAAAATAGTTCAACAAAAGAGCAGAGACTCTCACGTTCTGACAGGCTTAAAAATGTTGAGATTTACGTGTCAAGCATAAATCCTAGATAAATCTATTTTATTTTACAGCTAGACTTTCTGATCAACGGATCAGTGCAAGATTTAATATTTCGTGATTTTAAGGAGACGTTTTTCACACGATATAGAGTCTTATCTTGCTGATCAAGGTAAAAATATCATAGGACTGACGTCAGTGGTAAAGGAATCTGGGTTAATATTTATTTTATGGGTTCCTTTTTTTCGGCGGTTTTCTACATTTCACCAGCTTGTTTTTGCCTTGTGTGGGTTGACTCTGTTGAAGGCTGTCGGAAACGTTTTTAGATATTAAACTAACGTCATTTAACCAAACCAAAAGGGATAATGGAGTATTGTTATGGTATTTCCTATAAACACACGGCGCCGATCCCTCACTAAATCACCTCGTCCCTCTCCTTATTTATCTTATACAGGAAGAGATGAGGTTACTTTGATATCTAAAAAACACGTTTCCGACAACCTGCAGCATCAAATCATTCCACACACGATAAAAACAAGTTGTGTGAAGGTGGAAAACTGTAAAAAAAGGAACCCATGAAGTAAGTATTGAACGGAACCTATATGCACGTGTGTGTGTGTGTGTGTGTGTGTGTGTGTGTGTGTGTGTGTGTGATAGCTTTGGCCGATACCGATAACATGACTGATAAGCATGAAATCTCGTAAAACTAGTAATTTTTTATCATTTGTATATTTAGTCTTGGTACCTCCAGACAACTTCATGTATATTCTGAAAGGACCCTCGTACGGATTGGGTTACTAAAGCTTATAATCTCCTGTGCTAGATATTAGCGTTTGAAAGCTGGAAGAAGATTTTTAACCTTGTTACATCCAGGCGATTTTCTTCAACTTAAGTATCTCGCACTGAAGAGGTTACAGAACGGTATATCTAACTCCTTATGGTTAGATAATCTTTTCTGAGCTAAACTTAACCCCTTCACAACGATGACGCGTACAGATATTACCAGACCCTTTCCAACAACATCCCACTTCCAGACATCCCAACACCTGCAATGAAGAAACGTCCACATACTCATTTCACGCGATGGGCAATACAGCATCAAGGTCAGAATACTATACTAGAAGCCCTAAACGCTTCCGAAGTCCACCCATTAAAGATATCCTTAAATATAGCTGATCGAGTTCACTTACCTAGGCTTAAATCAGGCCTTCACCCAGCTCTCTTCAGTTACAGCTTAGATATGGTTGAGCAGAATCCCAGATATCACGTGTCCAGCTTGTAGAATAGGCCCACACAACATACCACACGTAATAGAGCACTGCACGGCACATGCTACACTAAGAGGCAGACACAGCATCACCGGTGTAGGGAGCGTATGGGAAGAACTCATAGGGACGGTCGCTTGCCTACTGCCGACGGAGCTGCTCGGCCAGGCATGCGGGGTTAAGCAACAGCAACTAAGATGACGCCTTTTTCATTTAGTCTCGCTAATTCCAAACAATGCATTCAACTTGGCAGAGATTTTTCTGACTGGTGGAGTTAGATCGACTTATTAACCTCTCCAGTACTATAGGTCTGCCCTAAATTGCATAAAATTGTGTGCAAATACCAGCAACAAGATAACAAAGTGTGACATGGTGGCGAAGGGATGTTAATCGTCAGGAAAAGGCAAGAATATAATATTAAGTCCGTCATCGGATTGAATGTGTTAACATCGGTGCGATAATGTGTGTGTGTGTGTGTGTGTGTGTGTGTGTGTGTGTTATATTCTTGGTAACGTCAGATATTTTATTCTGCTTCTGGGAAACATTTCAATTGTTGTTTTGGTCCCAGGTTCATCTGAAACGTAAACCCAGTAGACTGCGGACTGAAGTCGCCCTTCTGCAGCTCACCGCCCTCCTTTCGAGAGACGGATGGAGTTGAGGGACGTTCGTGTAACCAGCCAGTGGATCCGCGCATTTATATCGGTGCCACCACATGCAGGCGTCCCTCTCCAACGCCTTTCCAAAGGGAGAGGGATAAATACAGCCTCAGTTAGCCCTTTCACTGCAAAGATCCTTCGAAATTGAATAAAATTGGTCGTTAATAGCTCCTTTTTCTCCTTTCACCTTCACATGCCCATAATTTTCGTCCTTTTGCGGCCTATTTAATGCAGCGCAGTGGTTCAATAGCTTAAGGTAACAACTCTTCAGCTTTTCCATAGCACTTCCTTGTGACTGGTATCATTGTCTATCTTATTCTCTTGCCACATTTCAGCATTGAAAATAGAAACGCTGGAATTTTAGGCTGTTTTGTAAAATTAAGAATAACCCCTTCACTACCCTGAGGTGGTGCTGGAGAGTGGCGCCTTCCCGTGGTGGCAGCAATACATCTAGCTACTCTACTGCCCGGTTGTACAAACGTCTCTCAGCTCCCTGAAAAGAGGAATGCAGTCCACTGGGTTGACGTTCAGATGAACCTGGGATTGCAATTAATAATAATAATAATAATAATAATAATAATAATAATAATAATAATAATGATAATAACTATAATAACAATGATGATGATGATAATGATGATGATGATGATGATGATGAGTAACAATAATAATAATGATAATAATAATAACTATAATTACAATGATGATGACGATGATGAGTAATAATAATAATAATAATAAAAATAATAATAAAGGTGATGTTTAAAAAATGAAAAAAAATGATACTAATCTTGCCACTACCGATCGATTCCATTCATATTAAGATACCTCTGGAACTGTAAGGGATAGGTATAGCCTTCATTAACCCCTTCACCACTGCAATGCTCTCCAGTTAAAGGAATATCGTCTGGAAATGGCAAGAATAAATGTGGAGACACGCCATCGGTTTGGAGGGGTTAATCCAGCAGTCTCTTCTGTATCAACACTCTGAGGCACCGATGCTTAATTCCAGATGAGGAAAATCGTCTGGTGTTAGTATGAATAGAATGCCTGAGCTGTCGCGACCATGAGACAGTAAGGCCCGTATTCTCGTCTGTTAAATCTGGTGGGTCGGTGGGCAGTGAGTCAAGGAAAAGTTTATTAGATTTTGAAGGGTCCGAATGTCGGAAAAAATCATAAATTTTACTGGCGTTGACGGAGGTATGTGGTCTATGAGATTCAGTAACAGGGCAGACCAAAACCGTTGAATTAAATGACTGATTACATGAGACAGTAAAAGTATTTGTATGGTTGCAATGAGGAAAACCGGCAGAAAATCTTAAACTCTATTGTCCTTGGCGGGGATATGCATTCCCTGATTGCCTTCTAGTTGCTAAATTCGACCAGCCTCCATCTCAGATTATAGTCAACAACGATATAAAAATTTCAGAAAGGTTGTCATCATCGTACGCTTTAAAACTAGAATGGCACACAGTAGAGCGCACACCTCCTCCAAGGCCCAACATGAAGTTCCTTTTAATTCAGTCATGTCTAATTCAATATCAAACTCATAATCATTTAAGCTGTAATACCATAATTTTAAGTACCCATAACTCCTAATCATAATTTTTAAACTCACTGTAACAGCCAAAAAAAAAAAAAAACAGTGCATATCATTTGTTACTGTACAACAACTGGAAAAAGACTACCCAGCTAAAAAAGCATATTTAAATCCGCTAGATCCGGAATTTTATATGGATCCGCGACAAACTGTACACATTCGTAGATACCAACGTCCTAATTATGCCTTATTTTTTTTTCATCAAGATCCATGCAATATTCACTGAAAATTTTACGAAAATGTCGAAAAACGCCCCATCTCGCAATGTTATAGAAAGTGAAGAAAAATTCTTGGATCTGCACCTTTATCCGGATCCGCACCAAATTTAATGAAGTCTATTTTGGGCCAAGGCCCATTCTTCTACCAAGTTTCGTGGAAATCAGTCCAGTGGTTTTTGTGTGACTTTGCTTACAAACCAACCAACCAACAAACAAACAAACTGGGAGGGGTGAAGGCATAGTCTGCTTGCAATTAAAAAAAAAAAAGAAATGGAGGCTTGTCCACACTTTCGCCGTCTGCGTTTTAACAATACTGTCATTAATGTGATGAAAGCTAATTAAACAGCGGGAAAAAAAGGAGTTACGTAATCTTCCATGTCAAAGCAATGATGTATAACCCCACTGTATCGCACCAGTCAAAAGATTATGGCTAATTCCCTGTCCCGCCTCATCATGAAAAAGTTTTACTGTTATTAATATTATCTTGCAGAGATATAGATCAGATTTAGACTCGGCTAATAAGTGATCTTGTCTTCGTAACACCTCTTCCTTAGCGACTTACTGTTTATATTACACTTTAACATACTCTCGCATTCTACTCAGGGGGAAAAAGCCAATTTTCTGGTCAAACAGACATGGGTTGTTATAAATGGTTGTAGCAAACCATTTTAATCCTTTGACTATCAGGAACAATATCCAGGTACACAGCCTTGGAAACCAACTACTGTAAGCTGGGAATCCGAGATGGCTTCCAAGGTGCCTGCTGATTATATTTTACTATATGATGATAACTTATCAAATAAACTGTATTTAATCATATTCATTCATCCTTTAAAGACATTTTTGTCATATTATTTGTCTTCAGAATTTAAAAAAGGATTACTTATGTTCAAAACTACAAAATATTTTTTAATGTAATAATCTATTAAAATTAGCAACACATTTTCTTCTCTTTCGAAAGTTTACAAACTAATAATGACTGAGAAATTTAGCAAAAATACAATTACTGGTTGTATAAACAGCACACATCCGGGAAATGCCAATAACTGAACATTTCATGAAGATAAGTTCTTGTATCATCCTTTATAATAGTGCAGTAATTAAACATTTCATCTTTACGCCATAACACAGTATTTTGTGAATGAGATAACAACCGTTACAACCACCAGAATGACTAATACTGCGATTTAGTCCAATACGGAGATAATCCTGTTCAAACTGGGAAAAAGGAAATTCAAGATTCATAGAAAATCTAATCCGACTTAGGGTTATCCTCAATTTCTTGGAAGTACTGAGCACTGGAACAGCTCTCTGGAGATCCACTGCATCTGCAGACAAGGTAACATGGAACTTCCCGTTTGGCACATGAACAATTTCTTAGACAACCTTTTCTGCAACCACAAGTAAGGGATGTAGACATCTTCGGTGGCCACAGTTCTGCAGTCAGTGGAACGGGCACAAGTTATGCTTGCTTTACTCAGCGAAGGAATGCAAAGCATTGCGATGTGTGCTGTCATGTCAATGACTGTTGCCAAGGGAGGACGTTTCAGATGCTGCATAATAGCATCCTCACTAGGTGGAAGGAGCTTGAGAAGTGTGGTCTTGTTGGTAAAAAAAATGTAAGTGGGAATCTCACTCTGAGAAATGTCTGACTTTCTAGTCATTCTTTGTGTATACGGTGACAAGTAACTTCTTAGCCTGACTGATAATATCTTCAGCTATAATGGCATTGCTGTCACTGCCAAAGTCTTCTAAAACATCCAGGTGAATTTTTTTGCTTGCTGCTAACCACCCATTTTTTTCTGGGAAAAAAAAAAGATTGCTGATGGTATCCCTGCCACTAAAACTGTGAACAATTGAAAGTAAGAGGCATTTGTGTGGTTGCAGTGCTTCGGCAATGTCATGTATGGAAAAGTAATTGTCTGTTGCTGTCTTGACCCGAAGTTACGAAAGATCTTTCAACATGGTGGATGCATAATATAGACAGAGGGGAATATCATATGTATCACTTGCCTGAACAATAACATGAGAAACTTTGTCTACTACAAAACTATACCGGACATGCAAATTAATACGAGCGTCTGCCTCTTCATGTGTTGATTCAAGAGCAGGGACTGCTGTTAATTTCCACTGAGCAACATTACTGACTTTGTTTTTTCAATGACACCACCACCCAGATAAATTTTGGTGCTACCAGAGCACGAAGACTGGAGCTGACACGATTTATCATACAAGCAGGCAAGCAACTGTGCTTTGTATGAGAACAAGCAAAGAACTGACAAGGATCTGGTGCTCTGTGCTGGTCTGACACATCAAATATTTTTACTGTTTATGGCTTAGAAGTCCTCATCTGTCTTCTTGTTTCGTTCATATAGGATCCTGATCAGGATCCGCCCCAAAGTTTAATAAATTCATTCTTGATCTATGGCTCACCCTCCCACAAATTTAATTGAAATTCGTTGAGAACTTTTGGAGATATTGTGCGGGATACTCCTGATACGGATCCGGATCCGACTCCAATACTTAACAGCACTGCTTTAACTGGGACCTCACGGGGAATTACTTGTTTGTATCTAAGTGCAATGGCAGAGAACTTTTCATCTTTCACAAATGACAAACGATGAACCCAGTGAATGACAACGATGCACATGCTTTGTTGAACGGTGGCAACTTTTCACAACTGCTTATGCCCGTTTCCTCCTTTATAGCTTACAAAAGACATGATTTTGTTCCACAAGCTTGCATTTTATGCATTTGGGGGAGGCAGTGGCTGAATCGGTAGAAAGGCGGCTTGCAGTCCTAATGGACCCAGGTTCGAATCCCGCCTGGGGCAGGGAACAGTTTAAGGTTTTGAATTTCTTAAAAAGCAGACTTTTCTGATCTACCAGATGTCCCGCCGACATGTCATAATTCCAGTACATCAGTCCTGTGTGGGACAGCCCTAGCGTGTATTCAATATGGATGGTGGGTGTTAGCGCCGAAGTGGTGACATGTGGAGATGTAGGAGGACTACTGGGCCCCAAGGAGGACTGATGGGACTTGGGAATAGGCCCTGAAACCTTTGCCCAGAGTCGGGCACTTAAAAAAAAAAAATCCTCTTAAATAAGGATCGAGGGTAATTACAGGTAAAGGTATGTCAAATTAGAAATAATCATTGGTGAATTTTTTGTCCCTGAAAACCCTAGAAAACTTTTATTACATTGAAAATAGTGTAAAGTATGACCAACTTATGAACATTATTAATGGGGCAGCCATCTTGTTCGCCATCTTCAATTTCAAGGTTACAGTAGTTCATTTTAAAGATAAAGGTATATTAAATTACTTTGACATAATCAAAGGTTAATTCACTGACCCTAAAAACTTCAGGAAACCTGTATTACACTTGAAAGTAGTAAGCACTCAGAAAGCGCATACCCCCTCCCCAATGCCATTACCGTTAAGAAAGATACGGATCCGTGGATATAGGATCCGGATCCGAATCCGCCCCAAAATTTAATCATTTCTTTCTTGGTATATGGGCCACCATTCCACAGAATTTAATTAAAATTCACACAGAACTTTCAGAGATATTGTGCTGGATACTCCGGATCCAGATCTGCCCCCAAATTTAACCATTTCTTCCTTGGCCCATGGCCCACCCCTCCACAAAATATCCTAAAAATCCGTTCATAACTTTTTAAGTAATCCCGAATCCGGATCCGTGGATATATCATCCAAATCCGCCCTAAAATTTAATCAATACTTTTTTGGTCTTTAGTCCACTTTTCCTCAAAATTTCAATGAAATTCATTGAGAACATTTGGAGGTATTGTGCGCGATACTGCAGATCCGCCCCCAAATGTAATAATTTCTTCCTTGGCTCATGGCCCACCCTACCACAAAATTTTATCAAAATCCATTCATAACTTTTTAAGTAATCTAGGATCCGCATCCGTGGATATAGGATCCTGATCAGAATCCGCCCCAAAGTTTAATCAATTCTATCTTGATGTATGGTTCACCCTCCGACAAATTTAACTGAAATTCATTGAGAACGTTGGAGATATTGTGCAGGATACTCCGGATAAGGATCTGGTTCCGACTCCAATATTTAAGCATTTCTTCCTTAGTCCATGGCCCACCCGCCCACAACATTTCAGCAAAGTCCGTTCATATCTTTTTGAGTAATCCTGCTAACAGACAGACACACAGAAAAAGGAACAAACAAACAAACGCTGGGTAAAACATAACCTTCTTGGCGGAGCTAATTACGGCAAATTATGACCAATTTATGAACATTTATGGATATGGCAGCCGTCTTGGATGCCATCTTGGATTCCCAGCTTACAGTAATTGGTTTCCAAGGTCGTGCACCTGTATATTGTTCCTGGTGGTCCAAGGATTTAAATGATATGCCACAATCTTTTATAACAATCCATGACTGCTGAACCCTACTTGCCCCTGGATATACTGCGTCATGCTGTTTTCACACATAATTTTCACACATAATTTCACACATAATTCACACATAATTTCACACATAATTTCACACATAATTTGCACCAGTAACATAATGAGAAGATATTATAGTGTAATGTGCAGAATAAATCGCAGAGTTAGAGGTGTTACGAAAAATGTCATAGTCACGTAGAACAACATATAACAAACATTATTTCACGATCTCAAAAAAGAAAAAAAAAGAAAAAAAAAAAGGTCTAATCGGTTTTATCTTGCACGGGGAAGGGGTTTAGGCTAAGCAAGATGTTACAGGATCAGGGTTACTCGGTCACATGTCACAGAGATCTTCCGGCTTTAGTTTATTATCCCTGAGAGTGACACCAATTAGGGTCGGTATCTGGGATTATAGCACTGGTATTTTGACTCCGCCGTAAGCTTCATGACGTACGAAGGAAATTCCAGAGATAGAAGGCAGCTGTATATAAGCGGTGAGGTTAAGGCTGGACAACTATAGCCAGGCAAACAGCCAGGAAGCTGCAGCAGGAAAACCTCGTCTTCTTCTCCCTCACTAATCATCATGGCTGCCTACCACTTCCTCGTTGCCTCCTGCCTGCTGGTCCTGCTGGCGGGTTCTGCTTCAGCCTGTGACCTGCCCTACTGTAAGGTCATCGCGGGTCAGGAGGTGGTGTGCGAGAATCCCAACGCCTGGTTCGAGTATCACCCACATCCCACTGATCCCTCCAGGTTCATCCAGTGCACCACCTACGGCCCGCAGGTAAGCCGGTCAGACTGTTGGGTAAAGTTTGTTTCCCTGTTTACCCAGGAGTACAGCCATGGCTCTAGATGTAAATTAGATGGTTGTGTCATATTCTAGGGGAAGACTAAGCCTCAGCAATGTTGACTGTCTGCCTTCAGGACCCTCTTGTAATCGATAGGCATCAGGGTCGTACCGTATTCTAAATGGCATATGAAGGGTTGTAGCACATTTTCCTTAGCGATTTATTTTGTATATTGCACCTTAATATTATTCTTATGTTTTTTAAATTACTTTCGTATCGACATAGTTTGCATAAGTATCATACAGAATAAAATCGCTAATGTAGAAATGTTGCAAAATATCTGTAATAGACAAATAAATAAATAAAACACGCTGGTTACTCTCAAGTCTTCTTCTCCGTGCCACAGGTGATGAGCTGCCCCACCGGAACAGTGTGGAATCAGGCCGCCTCCATGTGTGACTATGAAGCCAATGTGCAATCCAACCTGCATCCACAGGTCAAGGCGCCAGCTAAGGCACCCGCTGCATAGGTAACGTTGCACAGCCTTGAACGCATTCAGTCCATGACATTTTTTATTGTGGTTTTGGCTTCTATAGACGATTTTATTCAGCTGTAAGACTCTCCGAACTGCATGGGTCAGATATATGAGTAGGCTTGATTAATTCCTTGACCACTAAGGTGTTATTCCAAGTCCAATAAAATCGTTTTGAGACAGCAATAATAATAAAAATAACAATAATAATAATAATATTGATAATAAAAAAAATAATAATAGTAATAATAATAATAATAATAATAATAATAATAATTATTATTATTATAATTATTATTATAATACATCAGACACACAAATACACCTTATATTTCACCTCTTCTGCATCTCACTTTCCCCTGCTCGCTAATATTCCTACGCTGAGAGAGGTTTGGTCTGCTTCCCTACCTATAGATACAAAAATTAGCCTTATATTTCACCTCTTCTTCTTACATTCCTCTGCTGGATAATATTCGTAAGCTGAGAGAGGCTTCGTATGTTTCTCTTCCCGTAGATGATGTTCTTTGATAATATGTGTCAGGGAGGAAAGTGATGGACATGGTTTAAAAGTGCGAAGCAGACGTAGTGGAATTCGAGTAGTAACCCAGCTTTTGTCCCTTACTATACCAACGCCCTCGTATCTGTAACTTTTTATTCGTGCTCTGTGTGACATCAAATGCTTCGTAGCACCTCTTCTTT
>JAGKTI010029370.1:0-12677 GCA_018397915.1 Birgus latro | reverse complement strand
TGGTCTCGGCCGTGGCCTTCCTTAGGGACTCGGGGCTGTTCGACCAGACTGCCTAGGGAACAGCTACTACTACTACTACTACTACATATTGTCTGCCTAACTGAAACAGAATTAACATTAAGGATATCAAATGATACCCTTAAACTAAAGGAATATAATATATGGAAATGAGATAGGAGCTTAAAAAAAGGAGGAGGAATTATGATATTAACAAAGAAAATTCTGCATGTCAAAGAAATAGAACTAGATATGCCCTCACATGTAGAATTGATCGCAGTAGAGATTAGTACGTCTGAATGTTGTGAGAGTAAGAGGAGTACTTGGCTGCCAAGCGCAAGGCTAGAAGTGAGGTATACAGGGCGAAGTCTGAGTCACAGAGACTTTTACTTGATAATCTAAATCATGGAGAAAGGAAAAATATGATTTTTAGGGTGACAAATCAGGTGAAGAGGGATAATCGGGACATTGTAGGTGAGCAGTGTGTGAAGAATGATGATGGAAGGGTTGTGGTGAAGAGTGAGGATATTAAAGATGCATGGAGGGAGCATTATAGCCGATTGTTGAATGAGGAGTTTGATTGGGATAGAGAAGGTTTGGAGCCAGCTGACCCAGTGTTTGGCCCTTGGCCTTTGATTGACGCTGCTACTGTGAGTCAGGCAATAGGCAGGATGCAGGTGGGGAAGGCGGCAGGTGTGTCTGGGTTGACTGCCGAGATGTTGAAGGCCTCAGGAGATACTGGGGTGAGGTTAGTCACTGACCTGATAAATATGATTATATATGAGTGTGTTGTCCCAGATGATTGGCTGAAGAGTGTAACTGTAAATGTGTACAAAGGAAAGAGTGATGCCCTGGAAAGGGGAAATTACAGAGGTATAAAGCTCTTAGATCAGATAATGAAAGTAATGGAGAGAGTTCTAGAAGGTATGATTAGAGAAAGAGTGAATATCGATGAGATGCAGTTTGGGTTTATGCCAGGCAGGGGGACCACTGATGCCATATTCATTGTTCGACAGCTTCAGGAAAAATATATTGGAAAGAAAATGGAATTGTATTTTGTTTTTGTTGATTTGGAAAAGGCCTTTGACAGAGTCCCTAGAGAGGTGGTGAAGTGGGCAATGAGAAAGCTAGGGTTGGAAGAGTGGCTGGTTAGGGTGGTTATGGCCATGTACGTGGGTGCTCACACTCAGGTAAGGGTGAATGGAGCTTTGAGTGATGAGTTTCCCGTGAATGTTGGTGTGCATCAGGGGTCAGTTTTGAGTCCCTTGTTGTTTATCATGGTGCTTGAAGCCCTCTCACGTGACTTCAGAGATGGACTCCCATGGGAGATGCTGTATGCTGATGATTTGGTGTTGATTGCAGAGAATGAAAAGGAGGTGGAGGAAAGATTTAAGAAGTGGAGAAATGGTATGGGGTACAAGGGCTTCAGGGTAAATGCAGATAAAACAAAAGTGATGATATCTAGGGTTGGTGGCAGTACAATCAGAGGAGAGGGAGAGTGGCCATGTACAGTTTGCCAGAAGGATGTGGGAAGTAATTCCATCTTGTGTAGTGTTTGTGATAAGTGGGTGCACAAGAGATGTAGTGGTATTAGAGGTAGACTGCGAGATGATGCTGATTTCATGTGTGCGGCGTGTTGGGGAGAGCAGGTGGAGATTGTTAGGCGTGAGAGGGTTGAACTTGCAGGTGAGTCTCTTGAGTGTGTGGAGGAGTTTCGTTATTTGGGAGACATGTTATGTGCCGGAGGTGGGGCTGGAGTTAGCTTGGTAGCTAGGGTGAGAAGTGGTTGGAAGAAGTTCAGGGAGCTGTTGCCTCTCCTGACATTGAGAGGACTCTCCTTACTTGCTAAGGAGTCTTTGTATGCAGCATGTGTTAGGAGTGTGATGCTGTTTGGTAGTGAGACCTGGGCAGTAAAGGAAGAGGATATTCACAGGTTTAAACGTACAGAAATGACAGTGATTAGGTGGATGTGCAGTGCGTCCCTGCGTGCAAGGCCTGGGGGGGCTGGGTTTATGATGGAAGAGTTGAGAGGTAGGATGGGACTGGAGTGTATTGGTGTTGTGATGAGGAGAGGTAGGCTGAGGTGGTTTGGACATGTGGAGAGGATGGGGGATGATAATTGGGTACAGAGGGTGAGAGGTGTTAATATTGGGGGAGGGGTTGGGAGGGGTAGACCGAGAAAGACATGGGACGAGGTCATTAAGTGTGACTTAAGGGATAAGGGACTGAACAGGGAGACT
This sequence comes from Birgus latro, assembly GCA_018397915.1. Lineage (NCBI taxonomy): Eukaryota > Metazoa > Arthropoda > Malacostraca > Decapoda > Coenobitidae > Birgus > Birgus latro. The sequence goes on along the minus strand of JAGKTI010029370.1, from coordinate 10,440 downwards.
GCCAGGGATCGAGCAGAGTGGAGAGCCGCCATTAGGTGACCAAGGCCGACGCATGCAAGCATGTTGGAGCCTTCAAAAACGAAACGAAACGAAACGATTTGGACTTTGATTCTCACCACCACCAACTGGTGGTCAGAAAGCCCACTCCCCCAACCTCTATATTCTCTTGCATCCATTACACACCTTCTCATCCTATCATCCACACGCACATAATCAATCATTGCCTTCCATTTAATCAGTTCACCACCCACCCTTCTCATCACTCGCCATGTATACCTATGGATGATTTTGTGTCTGAAGAGGGTATTGGCTATCACCAAACTCCTCCCAGCACAAATGTCCATCAAAGCACCGACATTCTCATTCATTTCTGCAGGCATACCCCACTCACCATCTACCCCATCCACCTTAACATTCCCTACTTTTCTAATCATATCTCCAATCAAAAACTCTCTCATTCATTTCAAACTTTTCCATGCACGCTTCCACATTTGTCAAAAACTCTTCTCTCACTCCGCTTGCATGATCTTGCATTTGCGCATACATGCAAGGAGTAGACTGTAGCACCAGTTAAGCAGGGCAGTACTCCCAAGGTGGATGGAAAGCTGATGACAAGGAGAGCTGGAGCTCCCGTTTCATCAGCCCTCGGGACTAGTTCCTGACCATCCCCCTTTGCTGAACTTTTTCAGTGTCTCAGTAACACAGAGAGTAGGCCAGCACGCTCTCCAGTACAAGTTTCTCTAACTGTCAACACCAAACTACATGCAGTCTTCACACTACACTTCCTTTTTAAAATGATACAAAAATGACGTCCACACACCATGCCTCGGAGTCCCCGGGGGGGGGGACCATAAGTGCCCCCACCATCCACCCCTCTCCCGGTGACGACCCTCAAAGTTGCCTGAAACCACTGTCTAATTGACTCCTTCATTTCTGCAACATTCGCGGCCGTTCCTCTAACTTTCGCTCTGTTGAGCACCACATCTCCTCTAAACTTCACCTTCTCTTCCTCACTGAAACTCAGCTGTCTGAGACAACTGACAGCAAACCTTTTCTGTATCCACCTACTTTCTCTATTCTCATTTCAAAGCCAAAGGTGGCCGTTGTATATATGTACGCAACAATCTATCCTGCTCTCGTGTTCCTGAATTTGATTCTTCTGAATTTTCTACTCTCTGGCTTCGGCTCTCCTGTCATTCTCTGACTAAATATATCTGTGCTGTTTACTTCTCTCCTAATTCTACTGACTATTTAAAATTCTTTGACTATCTTACTTCTACAGTGGAACACGTTCTATCCACTTCTATCTCTGAAATCTCCATTCTCGGAGATTTCAATGTTCACCACCACCTCCCTTTACTGATCCACCTGGTGAACAAGCCTACATCTTTTTTATCCTCAATGACCTAGAGAAGCTTGTACAGCTCCCTACCCGTATCCCTGACTGCCTTGGAGAGAGTTCCAACATACTTGACCTCTTCCTAACAACCAATCCTTCTGCTTACGCTGTTAACCTTTTCTCTCTGTTGGGCTCCTCCGGTCATAACCTTATTACCTTAACCTGTTCTATCGCTCCGGTACGGCATGTGGACCCTCCAGTGAAATGTCATCTGTGGCACTTTGGAATGCAGATTGGGAGGCCCTCAGGCAGTACTTCTTTGATTTTCCATGGAATGATTATTGCTTCCATGGCCGACAGCCATCTGAGTGTACCTTGCGCATTACAGGGGTTATTCTCTCTGGCATGGAAGCATACATTCCCTTCTCATATCCTCTGACTAATGCAAGAAAGCCTTGGTTTAATCATGCTTATTCTAATCCTGTCTGCAACAAGGAGAGGGCCTATAAAAGGTACCGGAGCCAACTTACCATTGAAATCACACCTTTTTTATATTTCTGCCCGGAATCGTGCTAAGTCTGTTCTTCGCTCTGCTAAAAATAATTTCATCCGTGCTAAATGTTCTCAACTCTCCAACCCGAATTCTTCTCGCTCCTTCTGGCACCTTGCCAAAAACCTATCTAACAACTTTACCTCATCATCTTTCCATCCTCTATTCTACTCTGATGGCTCTGTAGCTATTTCATCTACTGATAAAGCAGATCTCTTCGCTCAGACTTTCTCCTCCAATTCCACCTTAGACGATTCCGGTGCTGTTCCTCCATCACTTCCCTCCTCTGACTTCCTCATGTCTGGCATTAAAATTTCTTAAGCTGATGTATTTTCTGCCATCACTGGCCTCAGTACTAACAAGGCATATGGGCCAGATGGAGTCCCTCCTGTTGTCCTTAAAATCTGTGCTTCTGTCCTTCCACCCTGCCTAGGCAAACTCTTTCGCCTTTGTCTGTCAACTTGTACATTTCCTTCTTGCTGGAAGTTTGCTCTCATTCAGCCAGTCCCAAAGAAGGGTGACCATTCCCAACCCTCTAACTATCATCCAATTGCTTTAACATCCTGTGTCTGAAAAGTTTTCGAATCAGTTCTTAACAGAAAAAATTTAATGCATCTTTCCTGCCACAACCTTCTTTCTGATTGTCAGTATGGGTTCCGTCAGGGACGCTCCACTGGCGATCTTCTCACCTACCTTTCAGACTCCTGGTCATCCTCCTTTCGGGACTTTGGCGAAAGCTTTGCCATTGCACTTGACATCTCAAAGGCTTTCGATCGAGTCTGGCATAAATCTTTGATTTCCAAACTGCCCTCCTACGGTTTCTATCCTTCTATCTGTGCCTTCATCTCTAGCTTCCTTTCTGGTCATTCTATAGCTGCTGTTGCAGACGGCCATCGTTCTTCTCCTAGACCTATCAACAGTGGAGTTCCTCATTGCTCTGTTCTATCACCAACTCTCTTTCTTTTATTCATCAATGACCTTCTAAGCTGTACATCTAACCCTATCCACTCATATGATGATGATTCCACCCTTCACCTTTCCATTCGGTTTCCGCAACGTCCATCTCAGCAGTTACTTCAACAAAAAAGGGATGAGGCTATGGCACACCTAATGTCTGACTTGGCTCATATCTCTGATTGGGGTAAAAATAATCTTGTTATTTTTAATGGATCAAAAACTCGGTTCTTACACTTATCAACCCAACAAAATCTTCCTCAGGATTACCCACTAATGTTTAATAATGTCCAGCTCAGTCCTGCATCATCCTTGAACATGCTAGGGGTCTCATTCTCTCGGGATTTATCTTGGAAAGAACATATTACATCTCTTGTGAAATCTGCTTCCAAGAGATTAGGTGTGCTGGCCCGACTCCGAACTTTCTTTACCTCTGCACAGATGTTGACCTTGTACACTGGTTTTATTCACCGGTGTATGGAGTACAACTCTCATGTGTGGGGAGGCTCCCCACATGCAGTTCTTCTCAATAGGGTGGAGTCAAAGGCTTTTCGTCTCATTAACTCTCCTCCTCTTACTGATTCCCTTCAACCTTTGTCTCTTCGCCGCATTGTTGCTTCTTTATCTCTTCTATCGCTACTTCAATGGTCACTGTTCCTCTGAACTGTCTGCTTGCATCCCTCCACCTCTACGACGGGCACGTAGTACCCGTCTAGCAACAAACTCTCATCCCTTTTCTGTCCAACTCTCTAATGCAAGAGTTAACCGTTACTCCCAGTCCTTCATTTATGCAACTGGTCAACTCTGGAACTGTCTCCCTCTGTCTGTATTCCCTACTTCCTATGATCTCCAATCTTTCAAGTGCAGTGTGTCCAGGCATCTCGAAATGAATGGATCCTGAATTTGGCTCTCTTTGGTATTGTTTTTACTTTTTCTTGGAATTAACAGTATGTGGGCCCTGGCCTTTGGTTCCTTCTTCCATGCATATAAAAAAAAAAATACTCTCTCCTTGTCAGTCTTTCACTCTCCATCTTCTCCACTTGCCCAAACCACGTTAACGTGTTTCTCCTAACGCATCCTATCACGTCCACATCCACACCACAATGCTCCTTCACTTCCTCATTTGTTAGTCTGTCTCTCCATGTGACTTTACATGCTCCTCTCAAGTAACTCATTTCCACTGCTCTCACCCTTGACTTCTGTCCTTCCAACAGGGTCCAAGCTTCACTTCCATATGTTAGAGTTGGTATCACAATACTGTCATGTAACAACTTTTTCACTTCCCTGCTCACTTCCCTGTTTCTTATCACTGATTTCAACGAACCAGCAACCTTCCTTCCCTGCTGCACCCTTTCAAGCACTTCACCCCCTGGACTTCCTTCCTTACTCATCACACTACCCAAGTACTTAAATGCACTCACATAACAGAATACAACAAATAATTGAGATGTGCTGAACAAGTGTTTTGGCTACGGCGTACAGGAATCCCAAACTGTGAGTACCCGGTCGGACATTCTTCTCATAGTACCACAGGATGAGCACCATGTTTAGTAAAGTAAATATGGAAGGAGTTAAGAAATGGGATAAAGGTAGAAAGCAGGATGATGATTTCTACCCAGAACTGGTGGAAATGGAGGCGTTCAGTAAGTTGGTTGAATGAGTGCACAGATATGAGAAGGCATTTCAGAGTGAAATGGATGAAGTTAAAAGTAGTTGCACATACAGAAGGAGGAAAATGAAAAATTAATAAAAGAAGTTAATAGGAAAGATAAACAATAGATGAGCTTTTAGTTGAGGTTGGTACACTCGGAAGGAAGATTAGTGAAATGGCAAGCATAGTTGTCAACCATGAGAGTATTATGGAAGAGTTCAGAAATGATACTGAGACAATTAGGCAGGCTAGCATTTTGATAGATCATAGCAGTGATGTTGAGGAGAAGATAACCCAGGTGAATGAAATGATGCAAAGCTAGAAAAATGATGTGGAAACCACTTATGCTGAATTGGTGAAAGTAAAGAAAGAAGCAAAAGTCAAAGAAAAGAGCATTAAAAAGGATGTAAAGAAAATAATCCAAAACAATCCAAAACTGGTCAACGAGTCAGCAGACATCAACAGATGTCTTTGTTTTTGCCTCCTCGCTCTTCTCTTTTAGTAAACCCAGTTCCTCTTGAGTTAGGCATCTTTTTATCCATACATTCATCAAACAACACATTTCATCAAACAGCACAATATACACATTGCCATCTTACAAGAAACAAAACTACGCACAACACAAATCACACCTACATTTCATAACTTCACCACCATCAGACAAGACCGGGCTGACTTCGGTGGCGGTGGACTCATCACCCTGTTACACAAATCCGTCAACTTTTCAGACACCAGTGCACACACAAAGTCTTTTCTCCCCCCCTCACATGACACTACAACAGAAATACAGTCAATTAAAATACACACTGGTAACAAATCACACACAACAGTCGCCAACATATACATTCCCCCCCAATCATCCCCCACAGTACCACACAATTACTCTCCACAAATACACGACATCACTAACATACCCATCATCATCCTGGGTGGTGATTTCAGTGCCAAGATGTCGGCCTGGTATGTCAACAACCCTGACACAGACAGAGGGCTGGCAATACAAACCCAGACAGATCATCTTTTCATACTCAATAATCCCAATCAGCATACCCATATCCCACACCAAGTCCTCTTCCTCCCATCATCCACAGACATCACCTTCTGCTCCCCAATCCTCACCCCCACAACATCCTGGAGAGTGGTCAGAACCCTTGGCTCTGACCACCTCCCAACCATCATCACTACCAAAACCAGAATCCCCGCAGCTGGCCACAGACACACACACACTAATTATAAGAGTGCCAATTGAGAGGCCTTCGTAGCTGAAACAGAACAACACTTTGAAACATTAAACAGTACATCCATCACAAACATCAACACTGCTGTGCACACATTCAATACAATTATACAAAATGCAGACAAAAGACATATCCCCAGAGGCAACAGAAAAAGACACAACCCCAACTTCTCACCAGAAATTCAAGGCCTCATCAGACAACGGGACACACTACGACACTCCCAAATACCCCATACACACGACATCGTACAACAAATACAAGAACTCAACACTCAAATAAACAATAAAATATCAGAATAGCAAACACTAAATTGGAGTAATTATCTCCAAACACTTGATCACAAAATGAACACCAGCAAACTCTACAAAACACTAAACAGCATCACAACACTACACAATCACACGCTGCCATCACAACAACAGATACCATACCCTCAAACAAACAGCAAGCAAACACTTTCATCAATCACTTTTCACATGTCAGCCATCTAAACCCCCATCGTGATGACCGACGTATCATATGACATAAGAGACAGTTCCCCACAGACCCAGACTTTGCACCTTTCACTTACAACCAGATGAAGCACATCATCAGCAACCTCAAGCACTCATCTGCCTGTGGACCAGACAACGTAAGCAACATACACCTTAAACACCTTGGACCACAAGGCGTACGAGCACTCACCAACATTTCAAACTACAGCTACTCACACAACATAATACCCAACATCTGGAATCATGGCATTATCATCGCTATCCCCAAACCCAACAAAGACCCCATGTTACTTTCCTCACACTGCCCCATCACACTCCTCTGCACCCCCTCCAAAGTCACTCAACAACTAGTATTTCAATTAGTAACACCTCACACCCCCCTAGCCCCATCACAACATGGTTTTAGGCCACGACACTCCACAAACACTCTTCTTACAGACCTTTCACAGAGAGTTTTTGATGGCATGAATTCAGCTAGGCCACCACACAGAACACTTCTTGTCACACTAGACATTAGTAAAGCTTTTTTATTCCATCCCCCGTTGCAACCTCGTAAACAAAATATTCAACCCAATCATGCACAATAACACAAAAAGATGGCTGGCAAACTGCTTAGCAGGCAGATGTGTATCTGTAACTTTTGCCGGTCAGTCTTCGAATATCAAAAACTTCACAAATGTCGTCCCCCGAGGATCTGTTTTGTCCCCTACACTCTTTAACCTATACATGCATGACATACCTACACCCCATACACCACAGATACACATAGCTTCCTGTGCAGATGACATGTACACACCAAAATGCAAACACAGCCGCACACATCCTCTAACCTTACCTCAACACACTACACGAATGGTTCACTACAAACAGGCTCAAAATAGCCCTAACCAAATCTACAGTGACCTTTCTCACAAACTGGACAGCAGAACATAGTCACATCCCACACCTCACCATAAACAACACTCCCCTACCACACACGTACACACCCAAAATCTTTGGTGTAACATACAATACATCAATGTCATATAAACAACACATCACAAACATCAAAAATAAATTAACACCCAGACTTAGTGCCTTGTGGTCACTTGCCCATACAACATTTGGACACAACAAAGAAACCACCACCACAGTGTGCAAACAATATATACACTACATTCAGTGATGAATTATGCAAGCCCTGCTTGGCTCCTAATCTCACTAAAACACACTTTAACACTGTTCAGACCATACAAAACAAGGCCCAAAAAATAATCACAGGCTGCACAGCTACTACACCTACAGACCACCTACACCAAGAAACCAAAGTCCTCAAAGTCAAGGATCATCTAGACATGAGAGGCACCTAAATTCTTGCTGCAGCCTCCACAAACCCACATCATCCACAACACTACATGGTAGCACATCCGCACACACTAAGGAACATCAAAACAACACTCAGCACATGACATCATACACAAATACTTGCATCTCTTCCCCCCTGCCCACCAGACCATCTTCCAGAAGCATATTCATAATCAGATCACTCGCCGTTCCATTCAGTCACTTAAAGACAACAAACAGCTGCATGCAGGGCCTACTGATATCCATCCCTCTGAATCCAGTCTCCCTCGTGAGGACAGGGTCCACCTGGCCAGGCTGAGATGTGGGCATCATCCAGCCCTCTTAAGTTATCGGAAGAGGCAGGATGACTCCATCGTTGACGCCTGTCCAGGATGTAACACAACACCCCATACAATTAAGCACATTATGGAAGACTGCATTGCACACAATCACCTACGCCAACAACACAACATACACTCCTTGAGAGCTCTGTGGGAAAGCATGGTCTCGGCCGTGGCCTTCCTTAGGGACTCGGGGCTGTTCGACCAGACTGCCTAGGGAACAGCTACTACTACTACTACTACTACATATTGTCTGCCTAACTGAAACAGAATTAACATTAAGGATATCAAATGATACCCTTAAACTAAAGGAATATAATATATGGAAATGAGATAGGAGCTTAAAAAAAGGAGGAGGAATTATGATATTAACAAAGAAAATTCTGCATGTCAAAGAAATAGAACTAGATATGCCCTCACATGTAGAATTGATCGCAGTAGAGATTAGTACGTCTGAATGTTGTGAGAGTAAGAGGAGTACTTGGCTGCCAAGCGCAAGGCTAGAAGTGAGGTATACAGGGCGAAGTCTGAGTCACAGAGACTTTTACTTGATAATCTAAATCATGGAGAAAGGAAAAATATGATTTTTAGGGTGACAAATCAGGTGAAGAGGGATAATCGGGACATTGTAGGTGAGCAGTGTGTGAAGAATGATGATGGAAGGGTTGTGGTGAAGAGTGAGGATATTAAAGATGCATGGAGGGAGCATTATAGCCGATTGTTGAATGAGGAGTTTGATTGGGATAGAGAAGGTTTGGAGCCAGCTGACCCAGTGTTTGGCCCTTGGCCTTTGATTGACGCTGCTACTGTGAGTCAGGCAATAGGCAGGATGCAGGTGGGGAAGGCGGCAGGTGTGTCTGGGTTGACTGCCGAGATGTTGAAGGCCTCAGGAGATACTGGGGTGAGGTTAGTCACTGACCTGATAAATATGATTATATATGAGTGTGTTGTCCCAGATGATTGGCTGAAGAGTGTAACTGTAAATGTGTACAAAGGAAAGAGTGATGCCCTGGAAAGGGGAAATTACAGAGGTATAAAGCTCTTAGATCAGATAATGAAAGTAATGGAGAGAGTTCTAGAAGGTATGATTAGAGAAAGAGTGAATATCGATGAGATGCAGTTTGGGTTTATGCCAGGCAGGGGGACCACTGATGCCATATTCATTGTTCGACAGCTTCAGGAAAAATATATTGGAAAGAAAATGGAATTGTATTTTGTTTTTGTTGATTTGGAAAAGGCCTTTGACAGAGTCCCTAGAGAGGTGGTGAAGTGGGCAATGAGAAAGCTAGGGTTGGAAGAGTGGCTGGTTAGGGTGGTTATGGCCATGTACGTGGGTGCTCACACTCAGGTAAGGGTGAATGGAGCTTTGAGTGATGAGTTTCCCGTGAATGTTGGTGTGCATCAGGGGTCAGTTTTGAGTCCCTTGTTGTTTATCATGGTGCTTGAAGCCCTCTCACGTGACTTCAGAGATGGACTCCCATGGGAGATGCTGTATGCTGATGATTTGGTGTTGATTGCAGAGAATGAAAAGGAGGTGGAGGAAAGATTTAAGAAGTGGAGAAATGGTATGGGGTACAAGGGCTTCAGGGTAAATGCAGATAAAACAAAAGTGATGATATCTAGGGTTGGTGGCAGTACAATCAGAGGAGAGGGAGAGTGGCCATGTACAGTTTGCCAGAAGGATGTGGGAAGTAATTCCATCTTGTGTAGTGTTTGTGATAAGTGGGTGCACAAGAGATGTAGTGGTATTAGAGGTAGACTGCGAGATGATGCTGATTTCATGTGTGCGGCGTGTTGGGGAGAGCAGGTGGAGATTGTTAGGCGTGAGAGGGTTGAACTTGCAGGTGAGTCTCTTGAGTGTGTGGAGGAGTTTCGTTATTTGGGAGACATGTTATGTGCCGGAGGTGGGGCTGGAGTTAGCTTGGTAGCTAGGGTGAGAAGTGGTTGGAAGAAGTTCAGGGAGCTGTTGCCTCTCCTGACATTGAGAGGACTCTCCTTACTTGCTAAGGAGTCTTTGTATGCAGCATGTGTTAGGAGTGTGATGCTGTTTGGTAGTGAGACCTGGGCAGTAAAGGAAGAGGATATTCACAGGTTTAAACGTACAGAAATGACAGTGATTAGGTGGATGTGCAGTGCGTCCCTGCGTGCAAGGCCTGGGGGGGCTGGGTTTATGATGGAAGAGTTGAGAGGTAGGATGGGACTGGAGTGTATTGGTGTTGTGATGAGGAGAGGTAGGCTGAGGTGGTTTGGACATGTGGAGAGGATGGGGGATGATAATTGGGTACAGAGGGTGAGAGGTGTTAATATTGGGGGAGGGGTTGGGAGGGGTAGACCGAGAAAGACATGGGACGAGGTCATTAAGTGTGACTTAAGGGATAAGGGACTGAACAGGGAGACTGCCAGGGATCGAGCAGAGTGGAGAGCCGCCATTAGGTGACCAAGGCCGACGCATGCAAGCATGTTGGAGCCTTCAAAAACGAAACGAAACGAAACGATTTGGACTTTGATTCTCACCACCACCAACTGGTGGTCAGAAAGCCCACTCCCCCA
>JAGKTI010029368.1:0-12677 GCA_018397915.1 Birgus latro | reverse complement strand
TTTTTTTTTCTTTTACCGCCACGAGGCTCAAAGTTATTTTAGTTCTTCTTGTGCTTGAGAAAAAAAATCGAATTTTTTAAATTGTCTCGGTGATCCTCACAATGATTGAAGCTTTTTGTTCTTACAATACAAAGGTGGCAGCTCTCTGTACGTGTCAGTCGACTTCTTGTTTTCCTCCATAAATGTGAAATTTCCACCTTCGCATGTGTCTTGTTAGTTCTGAAAATAATATAATGTGTTTTACAATCAACTTTGAAAACTCTTGAGGAATTTGCGTATTCAGCGTTTTCGCTGAGAAATATGCTTATTCAGCCATCATTAGATTAAAAGAGAATGGACCTACCTCCAAAACGGATGCTATCAGCCGGAACTGTTTCACAATTTCCACTACTTCTTTTCTTTGAAGTCACGGCCAAGGAAAAAAAATATCGACTATTCAGAAGTTAATGATCCAGAATTCCGTCTCAAGAGGAATCACAGTTTTGAAAGATTTTGCTTAAGGATATGTGGTTTTTGGTGTAACAGAAACCTCGATATTGTGGAAAAGTTCGTTTTTTTTTTTTTTTTTTTACTGCCACGAGGCTCGACGTAATTTTAAACTATTTGTGCTTGAGAAAAAAAAGTTCGATGTTTTTAAATTGTCTTGGTGATCCTCACAATTTTTCAAGCTTTTTGTTCATAAAACTATAAGGTGCCAGCTCTCTTTACGTGTCAGTCGAGTTCTTGTTATCCTTCATAAATGTGACACTTTCACCCTCACAAGTGTCTTCTTAGTACTGAACAGGATATAATGTGTTTAACAATCAACTCTGAGAACACTTGAGGAAGTTGCATATTCAGCGTTTTCGCCGAGAAATACGCTTATTCAGCCATCATTTAGTTAAAAGGGAATGGACCTACCTCCAAAACGGATGCTATCAGCCGGAATTATTTCACAATTTACACTACTTCTTGTCCTTGAAGTCACGGCTAAGGGGAAAAAATCGACAAATCAATAGTTAATAATTCAGAAATCCGTCTCAAGAGGAATCAGTATTGAAAGATTTTACCTAAGGAAATATGGTTTTTGGTGTAACAGAAATATTGGTATTGTTAAAATAATCTTTCTTTTTTTTTAATTTCATAGCGTCACGAGGCTCGACTTAATTTTAAACTTGTGCTTGAGAAAAGAAAGAAAATCGAAGTTCTTAAATTGTTGCGGTGATCCTCATAATGTTTCAATCTTTTTGTTCTTAAAAATCTAAGGTGCCAGCTCTCTTTACGTGTCAGTCGAGTTCTTGTTATCCTTCATAAATGTGACATTTTCACCCTCGCAAGTGTCTTCTTAGTTCAGAATATAATATAATGTGTTTTACAATCAACTCTGAGATCACTTGAGGATGTTGTATATTCAACGTTTTCGCCGAGTGATACGCTTATTCAGCCAACATTAGATTAAAAGGGAATGAATCTACATCCAAAACGGATGCTATCAGCCGGAACTATTTCACAATTTGCATTACTTCTTGTCCTTGAAGTCAGGGCTAAGGGGGAAAAAAAAAATCGTCATAGCAGAAGCTAATAATCTAGAAATCCGTCTCAAGCGAAATCACAGTATTGAAATATTTTACCAAAGGTAATATGGTTTTTGGTGTAACAGAAACCTTGATATTGTGGAAAAGTTCGTTTTATTTTTATTTCATTTTATTTTTTATTTTACCGCTACGAAGCTCGACGTAATTTTAAACTGCTTTTTGCTTGAAAAAAAAAATCGTGGTTTTTAAATTGTCTCTGTGATCCTCACAATGTTTCAAGCTTTTTGTCCTTAAAAACATAATGTGCCAGCACTCTGTACGTGTCAGTCGACTTATTTTTATCCTTCATAAATGTGACATTTTCACCCTCACAATTGTCTTCTTAGTTCTGAATATAATATAATATGTTTTATAATCAACTTTGAGAACACTTGAGGAAGTAGTATATTCGGCGTTTTCGCCGAGAAATACGTTTATTGTGCCATCATTAGATTAAAAGAGAATGGACCTATCTCCAAAACTGATGCTTTAAGGCGGAAGTATTTCATAATTTGCACTTCTTCTTACCCTTGAAGTCACGGCTAAAGAAAAAAAAAATCGACAAATCAGAAGTTGATAGTCCAGAATTCCTTCTCAAAAGGAATCAGAGTAATGAAAGATTTTACCAAAGGAAATGTGATGTTTGGTATAACAGAAACCTTGATATTGTGCAAAAGTTCGTTTTTTTTATTTTTTTTTTTTACCGGCTCGAGGCTTGACGTAATTTTAAAGTGCTTGTGCTTCAGAAAAAAAAAATAAGTTTTTAAATTGTCCCTGTGATCCTCACAATGTTTCAAGCTTTTTGTTCTTAAAAACATAAAGTGGAAGCTCTCTTTACGTGTCAGTCGACTTCTTGTTATCCTTCATAAATGTGACATTTTCACCATCACAAGTGTCTTCTTAGTTCTGAATATAATATAATGTGTTTTACAGTCAACAGAGAACACTTGAGGAAGCTGCATATTCAGCGTTTTTGCCGAGAAATAAGCTTATTCAGCCATCATTAGATTAAATGGGAATGGACTTTCCTCCAAAACAAATGCTATCAGCCGGAACTATTTCATAATTTCCACTACTTCTTGTCCTTGAAGTCACGGCTAAGGGGAAAAAAAAAAATCGACAAATTAGAAGTTAATGATCCAGAATTCCGTCTCAAGAGGAATCACGGTATTAAGATTTTACCTAAGGAAATATGGTTTTTGGTGTAAGACAAATATTGATATTGTGAAAATGTTTTTTTTTTTTTTTTTATACCGCAACGAGGCTCGACTTAATTTTAAAGTTTTTAAATTGTTTTGGTGATCCTCACAATGTTTGAAGCTTTTTATTCTTAAAAACCTAAAGTGTCAGCTCTTTTTACGTGTCAGTTGACTTCTTGTTATCCTTCAAAAATATGAGATTTTCACACTCACAAGTGTCTTCTTAGTTCTGAATATAATATAATGTGTTTTACAATCAACCTTGACATCACTTGATGATGTTGTATATTCAGCGTTTTCGCCGAGAGATACGGTTATTCAGCCATCATTAACTTAAAAGGGAATGAACCTACATCCAAAACGGATGCTATCAGCCGGAATTATTTCACAATTTGCACTACTTCTTGTCCTTGAAGTAACTTCTAAGGGGGAAAAAAAATTGACAAATCAGAAGTAAATAATCTAGAATTCCGTCTCATGAGGAATCACAGTATTGAAAGATTTTTTCTAAGGAAATATGGTTTTTGGTGTAACAGAAACCTTGATATTGTGCAAAAGTTCGTTTTTTTTCTTTTACCGCACGAGACTCAAAATAATTTTAAACTGCTTGTGCTTGAGAAAAAAAGAATCGAAGTTTTTAAATTGTCTCGGTGATCCTCACAATGATTCAAGCTTTTTACTATTTCACAATTTCCACTACTTCTTGTCCTTGAAGTCACGGCTAAGGAAAAAAAAAATCAACTATTCAGAAGTTAATGATCCTGAATTCCGTCTCAAGATTAATCACATTATTGAAAGATTTTGCCTAAGGAAATGTGGTTTTTGGTGTAACAGAAACCTTGATTTTGTGCAAAAGTTCGTGTTTTTTTTTTTTTTTACCATCACGAGGCTCGACGTAATTTTAAACTACTTGTGCTTGAGGGGAAAAAAAATCGAAGTCTTTAAATTGTCTTGGTGATCCTCACAATGTTTCAAACTTTTTGTTCCAAAAAAAATAAGGTTCCAGCTCTCTTTACGTGTCAGTCGAGTTGTTATCGTTCATAAATGTGACATTTTCACCCTCAAAAGTGTCTTCTTAGTTCTGAATATAATATAGTGTGTTTTACAATCATCTTTGAGAACACTCGAGGAAGTTGCATATTCAGCGTTTTCTCCGAGAAATACGCTTATTCATTTATCATTAGATTAAAAGAAAATGAAGCTACCCCCAAATCGGATGCTATCAGCCGGACCTATTTCACAATTTGCACTACTTCTTGTCCTTGAAGTCACGGCTAAAGGGGGAAAAAAAAGTCGACAAATCAGAAGTTAATAATCCAGAAATGCGTCTGAAGAGGAATCACAGTATTGAAAGATCTTACTTAAGGAAATATGGTTTTTGGTGTAACAGAAATCTTGATATTGCGAATGTTTTTTTTATTTTTTATTACGGTACGAGGCTCGACTTACTTTTAAACTTGTGCTTGAGAAAAAAAAATCGAAGTTCTTAAATTGTTTCGGTGATTCTCACAATGTTTGAAGCTTTTTGTTCTTAAAAAGCTAAGGTGCCAGCTCTCTTTACATGTCAGTCGACTTCTTGTTGTCCTTCATAAATGTGACATTTTCACCCTCACAAGTGTCTTCCTAGTTCTGAATATAATATAATGTGTTTTTCAGTCAACTTTGAGAACACATGAGGATGTTGGATATTCAGCGTTTTCGCCGAGAGATACGCTTAATCAGCCATCATTAGATTAAAAGAGAATGGACCTACCTCTAAAACGAATGCTATCACAATTTGCACTACTTCTTGTCCTTGAAGTCACGGCTAAGGAAAAAAAAAATCGACAAATCAGAAGTTAATAATCCAGAATTCCTTTTCAAGAGTAATCACAGTATTGAAAGATTTTTCCTAAGGAAATATGGTTTTTGGTGTAACAGAAATCTTGATATTGTTAAAATGATTTTTTTTTTTTTTAAATATTATACCGCCACGAGGCTCGACTTAATTTTAAACTTGTGCTTGAGAAAAGAGAAAAAAAAATCGAAGTTCTTAAATTGTTTCTGTGATCCTCACATTGTTTCAAGCTTTTTGCTCTTAAAAATCTAAGGTGGCAGCTCTCTTTACGTGTCAGTCGACTTCTTGTTATCCTTCATAAATGTGACATTTTCACCCTCACAAGTGTCTTCATAGTTCTGAACATAATATAATGTGTTTTACAATCAACTCTGAGAACACTTGAGGATGTTGCATATTCAGCGTTTTTTCCGAGAGATGCGCTTTTTCAGCCAACATTAGATTAAAAGATAATGGACCTACTTCCAAAATGGATGATATCAACCGGAACTATTTTACAATTTGCACTACTTCTGGTCCTTGAAGTCATGGCTAAGGGGAAAAAAAAATAATCGTCAAATCAGAAGTTAATAATCCAGAATTCCGTCTCTAGAGAAATCACAGTTTTTAAAGATTTTACCAAAGGAAATGTGGTTTTTGGTGTAACAGAAACCTTGATATTGTGAAAAAATTCGTTTTTTTTTTTTTTTTTTTTTTTTTTTTTATCGGCAGGAGGCTCGACGTAATTTTAAACTGCTTTATGGTTGAGAAAAAAAAATCGAAGTTTTTAAATTTTCCCCGTGATCCTCACAATGTTTCAAGCTTTTTGTTCTTAAAAACCTAAGATGCCAGCTCTCTGTACGTGTCAGTCGACTTCTTGTTATCCTTCATAAATGTTACATGTTCACTCTCACAAGTGTCTTCTTAGTTCTGAATATAATATAATGTTTTTTATAGCGAAGTTTGAGAACACTTGGGGAACTTGCATAGTCAGCGTTTTCGCCGATAAATACGCTTATTCAGACATCATTAGATTAAAAGAGAATGGACCTACATACAAAACTGATGCTATCAGCCGGAACTATTTCACAATTTGCGCTTCTTCTTGTCCTTGAAGTCACGGCTAAAGAAAAAAAAAATCGAAAATCAGAAGTTGATAATCCTGAATTCCTTCTCAAAAGGAATCACAGTATTGAAAGATTTTACCTAAGGAAATGTGTTTTTTTGTGCAACAGAAACTTTGATATTGTGCAAAAGTTCGTTTTTTTTTTTTTTTTTTTTACCGCCACGAGGCACGACGTAATTTTAAACTGCTTTTCCATCAGAAAAAAAAATCGAAGTTTTTAAATTATCTCGGTGATCCTCACAATGTTTCAAGCCTTTTGTTCTTAAAAACCTAAGGTGGCAGCTCTTTTTACGTGTCAGTCGACTTCTTGTTATCCTTCACAAATGTGACATTTTCACCCTCACAAGTGTCTACTTAGTTCAGAATATAATATAATGTGTTTTAAAATCAACTGAGAATACTTGAGTAAGTTTCATATTCAGCGTTTTCGCCTAGAAATACGCTTATTCAGCTATCGTTAGATTAAAAGAGATTGGACCAACCTCCAAAACGGATGCTACCAACCGGAACTATTTCATAGTTTCCACTACTTCTTGTCCTTGATGTCACGGCTAAGGGGGAAAAAAATTCGACATATCATTTAATGATCCAGATTTCCGTCTCAAGAGGAATCATAGTATTGAAATATTTTATCTAAATAAATATGTGTTTTTGTGTAATAGAAACCTTGATATTGTGCAAAAGTTTTTTTTTTTTTTTATATATATACCGCAACGAGGCTCGACGTAGTTTTAAACTGCTTGTGCCTGAGAAAAAATAATCGAAGTTTTTAAATTGTCTCCGTGATCCTCACAATGTTTCAAACTTTTTGTTCTTAAAAACAAAAGGTGTCATCTCTCTTTGCCTGTCAGTCGAGTTGTTTTTATCCTTCGTTAATGCGACATTTTCACCCTAACAAGTGTCTTCTTAGCTCTGAATATAATATAATGTGTTTTACAATCAACTTTGAGAACACTTGAGGAAGTTTCATATTCAGCGTTTTCGCGGAGAGATATGCTTATTCAGCCATCATTAGATTAAAAGGGAATGGACCTACCTCCAAAACTTCTGCTATCAGCCGAAACTGTTTCACAATTTGCACTACTTCTTGTCCTTGCAGTCACGGCTAAGTAAAAAAAAAAATCGACAAATTAGAAGTTAATAATCCAGAATTCCGTCTCAAGAGGAATCACAGTATTGAAAGATTTTACCTAAGGAAATATGGTTTTTAGTGTAACAGAAATATTGATATTGTGAAAATATTCGTTTATTTTTTTTTTTTATACCGCAACGAGGCTCGACTTAATTTGAAACTTGTGCTTGAAAAAAAAATCGAAGTTGTTAAATTGTTTTGGTGATCCTCACAATTTTTGAAGCTTTTGTTCTTAAAAACCTAAAGTGCCAGCTCTCTTTACGTGTCAGTCGAGTTCTTGTTATCCTTCAAAATTGTGACATTTTCACCCTCACAAGTGTCTTCTTAGTTCTGAGTATAATATAATGTGTTTTACATTTAACTTTGAGAACACTTGAGGATGTTGCATATTCAGCTTTTTCGCCGAGAGATACGCTTATTCAGCCATCATTAGATTAAAAGTGAATGGACATACCTTCAAAACGGATGCTATCAGCCGGAACTATTTCACAATTTGGACTACTTCCTGTCCTTGAAGTCACGGCTAAATGGAAAAAAAATCGACAAATCAGAAGTTATTAATCCAGAATTCCGTCTCAAGAGGAATCACAGTATTGAAAGAGTTTACCTAAGTAAATATGGTTTTTGGTGCAACAGAATTCTTGATATTGTGAATATGTTCGTTTTTTTGTTCTAATATCGCCTCGAGGTTCGACTTAATTTTAAACTTGTGCTTGAGGAAAAAAAATCGAAGTTTTTAAATTGTTTCGGTGATCCTCACAATGTTTGAAGCTTTTGTTCGTAAAAACCTAACGTGCCATCTCTCTTTACGTGTCAGTCGACTTCTTGTTACCCTTCATAAATGTGACATTTTTGTCACGTATTTTCTACATCGTAAAATTATGTAACGTAAATTGTGACATCAAATGATTTTGCGGGAGCAACGAATAATTATGAAATGCACGAGATTTCGCTCATTCTCTCAACCGTCCGCTCGCGTACTTATTCACATCAAGTTGTCAAAACTTTCGTCATTCTTTCGCGAGTGATTGTTTTTATGTGCAGACGGTGCATTCCACTGTGCGATAATTTCTGAATTATTGCTTCCGCCTCCCTGACCGTTACCGACCACGCCATTTCTCACGCCCTTCCGTCAGACACTCGGGAACAGAGTCAGTCTGTCTCTAGTCGCGGTACGTGCGGGTTTTGCTTACGAAAGCTCGAGTGATCACTTTTCTTAGCGATTTCAGATCTCAGCTTGTATTGGCGTGAATTCCCGAAGCCCCACCAGCTTGGTGATCGACAGCAGCGCGGTCTCATCTATTCCGATTAGTATTTCCTTTTGTTTTCGTAGGCTTAAGTTTTTGGGTTATGTAGCTATTTGTCTGAGTGTTTGAGTGAGTGCGTTACCCTTTCTTGATTTGAACTGGAGTCATGTAACGTAAATTTATTTTCTTGTATTCAAAAAAATTACAGTTCGTTTTCCTTAGCTCTGTTAAATGTAACAGTCGTGTTTAATTTTCCCACATATTTAGTCCACTTTTGCTACTCCACGTTAACATAACTCTTTATATTAATCACGACTGGTACTTAGGCCAGCTTTTGGCATTAATCCTTAAATCCGTTGGGCTAGCTAGGAGTTTGGCTCAGCCAAGATCCTGACTATTATTATTATTATTATTATTTGAATGTTAAGGGGAGAAACTAACTTTCTCAGAGGCCAACGGTACAATATTACAGCTTACTTGA
Organism: Birgus latro; assembly: GCA_018397915.1. Taxonomy (NCBI): domain Eukaryota; kingdom Metazoa; phylum Arthropoda; class Malacostraca; order Decapoda; family Coenobitidae; genus Birgus; species Birgus latro. The sequence goes on along the minus strand of JAGKTI010029368.1, from coordinate 4,123 downwards.
GCGTCTAGTTTCTGCTGTGTACCGTTGAGAAAGTCTATAAATTCTCAACTCTAGAGAATTGGCGAAGTAAGCCAGCATAAAAGTGAAATCGCTACTTGATTTCACGAGTCTATTCTCTCGTAATAAATGACTCGATAGTCATTCCTAGCACATTGAATGCTCCAATTATACAATATTACATTTTCTCCTCTTGAATTACATTATCCCCCTTACATCTGGCGACCTCATTCCAGGATAAAGTCATGGCTTGGAATTATTTCCAAATTACTCACTCACTCTTACTTTAGTCACTCAGTCTCAAACTGAGCATGATGGAATCCTGTGCATACGTGCAAGAAGCTAAGGATATGGGGCTTACTAACTCCCAGGAAATTCCAGATTATGTCCTGTCGCGCTTCAATTACGAGCAGCAACGCGAGAATGCCGCCCTTGAAGAGCGGAAAATTGAGCAGGAGGAACGGCAGAAAGTACGAGAATCCGAGCGTGCCGAGCGCGAGGCACGTGAAGAACACGAGCGTGCTGAGCGCGAAGCACGTGAGAGAGAACGTGAACACGAGCGCGAAGCACATGAACACAAGCGTGCCGAGCGCGAGGCACGTGAAAAACACGAGCTGGAAGTGCTGAAGCTGAAGCGAGACTCCTTTGCTTCAGGCACATCGGGTGCAGCTAACCCAAGCTCTGCTAGCACTTTCTCATCATCTGTTCTAGCAACTCCACGTCTCAAGCTTCCTTCTTACAAGGAAGGCGAGCGAATCGAGCCATTTATAGCTCGTTTCGAAGACATGGCAAAGCTGTACGATCTGGATGAGGCAGCTAAGCGGCTTCAGTTCCTTAGCCTGTTTGAGGGCCCCGCCCTCGACATTCTCCACAGAATTCGCGGAGATAATCTCACGTACGAGATGGTTAAGACCGCACTCATCAAAGCGTACGGTCTTACCGTTGATCATGCTAGGAATCAGTTCATGAAGGCGCATCTCCAGGAAAAGGAGACAGCTGTTCAGTTCCTTGACCGTCTCACGGCATACTTAGGCGAGTGGATGGAGAAGGACGAGACTCCCAGCACGCGAGAGGGAATGATCGACCTCGTGTTGCGCACACAGCTGGAAAAGTCGTGGCCTGCTGAGCTTATGGCCCAGCTCAAGATGTCCAAAGTGAAGGATGCAGCCCAAATGGTGGAAAAGGCTGATGCTTCCTTTACTGCGTACGGGTACGAAACTCGTAAGCAGCAGTCCTGGAACAGGACAGATACTGCTAAGTCTGGGAAGCAATCTCAGACTGAACCCCAGCATCAAGGCCATTCTCAAAATAATGGCAAAGGTCTAGGCAAATGGCAGAAAGACCAGGGGCAGAATACACAGAAACCTGACTGGAAGAGGTACAAGCAGTACCCTAACCAGCAGCAGTACCCTAAGCAGCAGCAGTATCAGCCACGCAATCGGCCAGTGGGACAAATCTTTTCAGCACCAGCCCCAGTGTATCGGAGGCAGGAGGCAAACGCAGCCTTCATTCCCCAACAGGCGCACGATGGTGCCGTCCCCACCAGCACAGGTCCTCCTTCACAGTTCACTAGTCCCCCTCAGATGGTGAACTCTCCTCCACAGGCCGTCAGTGCTCCTGCTTGCCAGATGGTGAGTACAACTCCTCGTTCACCTAGTTCAGGTACAACTCCTCATGCACCTAGTTTGGGTACGACCCCTAAGGCATCTAGTCCTGTCAGATCTGAAGAGTTGTGTGCCATGCAGCCATATCAATGGCTGGCCGCTTCCTCCACAGGCCCTCCCACAGGTAACAGTGCCCTCCTTGTTCAGCCAGGGTTTGTGATAGGTGTTTCTCTTAATGTTCTGAGAGACAATGGTTCCTCAGGTTGTACTCTCAGGCAAAGTCTTGTTCGTCCTGAAGAATATACAGGCAGACAGATCCAAGTTCAGCTTATTGATGGATCGGTGAGACTGTTCCCTGAGGCACGTATCCAGGTAGCATCTCCCTTTTACACAGGTTCAACAGTTGCTGTTGTCATGCAAGAACCTATGTTTGACCACATTATAGGTAACATACCAGGTGCCAAGTTTAGTTGCACCATAGATGTAACTACTCAGACTTCGGCTGCAGTAACACGAGCCATGGCCAAGGCTCCAAATTGTGTTGTCCCTGTGGCTATTGCATTGCCGCAAGATCTGATTTGTAGTCAAGATGTTGTCCAAGAACAACAGTCTGACCCGACACTTGCTGTTGTGCGGAAGAACAAAAGGGTAAAGTGACCAAGTATTCACGGGGTGGACGAGCCAGGTTCCTTCGCAAACAAGGACGGCTCTACGGTGAGTCACGCACACTCGAAGGCGAGGTTCGACTGCAGTTTGTCGTTCCCGCGATCTACTGCCATGCAGTGTTAGAATGGGGCCATTGTTCAGCATCAGGAGGTCATATGGGCAAAAAGAAAACCCAAGGCCGTATCCGTGCTGACTTTTTCTGGCCAGGAATGGGACAGGAAATAGACAGTTTTGTGAACTCCTGCAATGTGTGTCGACGTACCACCATTCAGGAAAGTTTCCTTCCTGCACCGTGTGAATCCACGGCCATAATCTCTGAGTCATGTGAGAGAGAGGGCTGTGGTAATGTGGGTGCAGACCTGATGTCACACTCGTTGGCCCCACAGGACATAATATGTCTAGGGTCTGTACATACATATGTACCGTAGCTCATAAGTGCACAGCCACGGCGATACCAACCGAGGACACCGAGGACAAATGAGCAGTCGTGGCGATCCCAACTGCAGACACCGACGACAAGCCCTTATTAGTTGTAAGCGTAGGGTTAGTACATATTGTATGTACCGTAGGTTAAGGGGGAAGTTCGGGACCCCGCAGAGGCAATCTGAGGCTGTGTTTGAAATACCTTGTGGTGTGTCTCGAGCTGTGGGCCTCTCTGAGGATTCCCGGAGATTACACAAAAGCCACATGAGTGTTCACACCCACGCAGGGTGTTAAAATGTGACCTGCCCAAGTTTGCATAGGGATTCTCGACTTACCTTTATTAGTTATAAATGGTAGTCACGGCGATCCCAACCGAGGACACCGATGACAAACGGGCAGTCGCGGTGATCCCAACCGCGGACACTGATGACAAGCCCTTTGTAGAAATAAGTGTAGTTATAAGTGAGCAGTCACAGCAATCCCAACCAAGGACACCGATGACAAACGGGCAGTCGCGGTGATCCCAACTGTGGACACTGATGATGAGCCATTTGTAATAGTAAGTATAGTTATAAGCGACCAGTCACGGCGATCCCAACCGAGGACACCGAGGACAAACGGGTAGTCACGGTGATCCCAACTGCGGACACTGATGACGAGCCCTTTGTAGAAATAAGTATAGCTGTAAGTGTGCAGTCACGGTGATGCCAACCGAGGACACCGAGGACAAACAGGTAGTCGCGGCGATCCCAACCGAGGACACCGACGACGAGCCCTTTATTTGGCGCAAGTATGGGTTAAAAAGGGCAACTTTCAAAGAAACAATGGCGACTTCCTATGCATGATACTTGCTGTTAACTGATTTTCAGCTAAAGTGTACTTTCTGTTGTGCATGGATTGATTACTGGGTGGATGAAATTGTAGTTTAGTACAAATTCTCACATTGGCACTATTGATGTTCCACCTTGACTCATTCCACAGGTACAGTTGCTGGGTGAAGCAGATGTCCAGGACCACTGATTGTCTCTGCTGCATGCTGCCACCTCTTCTCCTCTGCCCTCGTTGCCTTTATTATTGCATCAATTTGTATTATTATTATTGCTTTACACATAGGTACAGTTACACTACAACTGTTACACCTACACCGTGTATCACATACACCACGCTACATAACAATTAGTTGTCAATGTAAATGTAGCGAACTTTCGCTCAGTTTGACCTGAGTACAGGATTTTTCACTGTCGTCTTGGAGTTTTTCCCTCAAGCTTGCTTCTCTTAACGTAAATACTAGGTTTTTGCGCTCATAGGCGACAATGCCTTTCTCCTGTAACAGGATAGTTACACACACCACAGTGTGAATCTTGTGTGACTGAGCTAGGATGCATATATATACTGTATATAATGTCAAATTTTACCAGAGTAAAATTTGATTT
>JAGKTI010029367.1:0-12678 GCA_018397915.1 Birgus latro | reverse complement strand
GTTTACGGCAGACCTCTTATAGTGCAGGGGTTATTGGGGGATGTGTCTAACAAACCCCGGTCTCCAGTGCGAGCACCCCCCCTAGGCAGAATATAATTATCTGGTGGTAGGAGAAATACCTGGTTGGAAGGCGGTGGCTGAGTGGTTAGAGAGCTGGTTTAATTAGAGATCGCACATATTAACCCGCTTGTTTTGTTGATACGGCGTGGAGCAAGAGAGACAATCTGGTGACTTAACGCAAACATAAAACGTAGTGTACCTTGTCCTTTACAACCCGAGGACGTCGTTATTGATTTTATTCCTGCTGGTACTGGACGATATTGTTCAGCTTAGGAGAGCACCTTAGTGGTGAATAAGTTAGTGAATGCTATGTCTAACCTCCTTAATTTGATACTGTTCGTACTAAGCTAAATAAAATCGCCTGGAGAAAGCAAGATACGAATTATATAGACATTGTGACATTGAAAGGGATAGTATATTTGACATTTTTTTCGGTACATATCATGTATTTGCCCATGTAATAAGTGATAAGCCCAAAGTTATAGCACAGATGGGTAACATCACTGATAAAACTAATGTAACTCCTTTAACTCAACGACGTCATCAGTGCGTTATTCGTGCTACCAACAGCCGGTTTTTGTCCACCTTTGGATACTGCTCAGGTAGTGAAGCAGGTTAATGATGGATATTTGTAACCTCACTGGCTCGAAAGGCTTCTCCTGCGTTCAGTAAAATCGTGAATAGGTACCAAAAAATGAAAAAAAGACCGTCGTAATGAAATGGTTCATTGGAAGGCACAATGGCATAAACTTCTTGGATCATCGGGTATAATAGTTACGTAGAAAACAGTACTTTGTAATATCTGTAGTGAAATATCCTCTGTATTCAAGTATCATGTCCTGCCATCCAAGTAACTGAAGTATCGTTTGTCGCCAGCAGTAATAGAATAAGAAATGGAAGGAAGGAAAGAAGGATGAAAGGGAAGAAAGGAGGAAGGAACGATAGATAAAAGAAAGGAAAAGACGAAAGAAGAAAAGAAAGGGAAAAAAAGAAAAAGTGGAAAAGGAAGGAAGGAAGTTTTGTTACAGTAAAGGAAGGTGTAATTCTTGTTGCAGTGAAGAAATGAAGGAAAAACAGTGGCAGAGGAATGTTGAAGGATCATTGCATCAGGAAGAAAGAAAGAAAAAAAAGAAAGAAAGTTAGATGTTCTTGTTACAACGAAGGAGGAATAATGGTACAAAGAGGAAATGAAGACAGGGGTGAAGGAAGGAACTGAAAGAAGGATCCGAGGTCACAGTGAAAGGTGGTGAGAGAGGGTTGTTGGGGTGGGCAGGCATCAAGAAGGAAGGAAGGAAGCTAGCTCATAATAGGGGAAGAAAATCGTAAATGAAACTGTGATGAAAGAAACAGCGATAAAAAAAGGAAAGAAAGATCCGCAAGAACAGTAAGTGGTAATGAGAAAGGATTGTTGACGGGTTAGAGCATGAGAGAGAGAGAGAGAGAAGGCAGTTTTTTACATTTAAGAAAGGGAACCAAGATAAAAATTGATTGAAAGGACGTATGAAAGATGTAACCGTGCCCATAATGAGAGGTGGTTGGGGAAGGATTCTGAACGGCTATTGAATCACGAAGAAAGCAAGCAAGCAAGCAGATGCATGCAAAAGAAAGGAAAGAAGAATGAGGGGAAGGAAGAAATTAATGAATAAATGAGTAAAGGAAGGAAGGAAGAGAATACTTGATGCAAGAAAAGGAAAGACGGAATGCAGGAAAGATCCGCGACCGATATGAGGGGTGTAGTTTAAGGATCTCTGAGTCAAAGAAATAATGGAGAGAAAGTGATAGCATGATACAAGAAAGGTAATAACATGATACAAGCAAGGAAAGAAGGAATCAAAAAAAGAAGGAATGAAAGAAGAGTTCACAATTCGAGATGGGGTGGGAGGGTGGTTGAGGGTGGGACAGTAAGTTTTCTTTTTTTTAAGTGGTGGTACGTCAGGAAGGATGGAAGGAAGGAAGGAAGGAGGGAAGGAACTAGGGAGGAAAATAATGTTACAAAGGAGAGAAGAATGAAAGAGGGAATCAATAGAGGGTCTGTGAGCACAATGCAAAGTGATGTAAGAGGTGTGGGGGGGTGGGGGTGGGGGTAGGGGGTGAGGGGTGTTTAAGGGTTGATTCATCGGGAAGGAAATAATGAAGAAATGAATAATAAGTTGGATGAAAAATAAATGAAAGAAGATCAGTGGACAATGCGAGGGGGTGTGAAAGAGTGGGTGGGTGGGTGGGGGGGTGAGAGAGTGTAGTTTAATCCTTACTGCATCAAGAAGGAAGAAAGAAAGGAGTGAATAAAATGAAGGAGAGAAAAAATGAAAGAAGGATCTGTGAACAAAGTGCGAAGTGGTTTGAGGGGATGGTGTGGGGGTGTAAGGGGGTGGTGAGGGTGTTTTAATGGTTGATGCAACAGGAAGGAAATAATGAAGGAGTGAATAAATTGAATGAAAGAGAAGTGAAAGAAGGATCTGTGAGCACAATGCGAGGTGGTGTGAGAGGGGTGTGTGGGGATGTGGGTGTGCGGGGGTGGGTGAGGGTTGTTTAAGGGTTGCTGCATCAGGGTCATCCATCACCTTCCTACCCAGAACGAAAGGCCAGAACAAAGCAAGTGTTTTGTGAGGTCGAGGGTGACGGGGAGAGGGGTGGGGGAGGGGAGGGGATTGGGGGAGGTGAGTGAGAGAAGATGGTGAGAGGTGTGGGGGGCGGGAAGGGGGAAGGGTGAGAGTCGGGGGAGACTTGGGGAAAGGGGAAAGGAGAAGATAGAGATTGGAAGATGAGAGTGAAGAGATGGGACGCAGACTAGATAAAGACTGAGAGAGGAAGGGAAAAGAATAAGTACAGAATTAAAGTAGAAGAGAAGAGGAGGGAGACAGGGAAGGGGTGAAGGGAGAATGGGAGGTACGGGGTGAAGGGAGAGGTTTGGTGTGGAAGGGGAAGAGACTGAGGAGTGGGTGTGAAGGGAGAGGTTTGGTGTGGAAGGGGAAGGGACTGAGGAGTGGGTGTGAAGGGAGAGGTTTGGTGTGGGAGGGGAAGAGACTGAGGAGTGGGTGTGAAGGGGATAGGTAAGGTATAGGATGCATGGGAAAGGTTTGATGTGGCAGTGGAAAAGACTGAGGAACGAGGGTTAAGTGAACAGGTAAAGGGAATAAGGAAAGATATGGGATGAAGGGAGAGGTGTGGTGTGGGAGGGGAAGAGATTGAGGGATGAAGATGAAGAGATGGGGAGAGAGGGAGGAAAGTTGTCTAGTCAGGTGATGGAGAGAGACATGGGGAGAGATACTGATGGATGACGGTGAAGGGGTGGGGAGAGGAAGGGGTTAGGGTGAGTTAGGAAGGGGAGAGATTGGGGAGTGAGGGTGAAGAGAGAGAGAGAGTGGGAATGAGGTTGGGGAGGGAGGACGAAGGTGAGTGGGGGAAGGGGTAGATATTTAGGGATAAGGGGAAAGGATTAGGAGGGGAAAGGTGTAGGCTAAAGAGGGGGGAAGGGGAAGAGATTGAGGGATGAGGGTGAAGAGAAGAACAGAGTGTAAATAGTGTGGGGTGAGGGAGAACATGAGATGAGGGGAAGGATGAGGATGAAGGGGATGAGGATGGACACAGAAGAGGGGAAGTTTGATGGTGGGTGAGAAAATTAAAAAAAGAAAAAGAAAAAAAGGGGGGGGACGGATGAGGATGAAGGGATGGGGGAAAGTATAAGGTTTTGGTTGAGGCGGTGAGGGACGGGGGAAGAATGAGGCGGTGAGAGTGAAGTGAGAGGGTCTTAATAAGTGACCGAGTGAGTGAATAAGTGATTGAGTGAGTGGGGGAGTGAGTGAGGTTAGAAGTGTGTGGTATGATAAAGGCTGGGGGAAGGACTTAGGATGAGGGAGTGAGAGGTTTGGTGTAGGAAATGGAAGAAGTGATAGATGAAGTTGAGAAAATAGGGTGAAGAATAGAAGAGGGAAGGATGGGTGGAGGAGGTAAGGGTTGAGGGTGTCAAAGAAGGCATGTAGAAGGGTAGGAAGTGGAGTGAGGGAAGGAGGGAAGAAAGGAATCAGAGTTTATAAAAAGGTTGGTACTGGGGAGGGAGAAAGAGAGGGGTGAGGAAGGAAGAAGATGGGCGAGGAAGGAGAGAGGGGGTAGGGAAAATGTAAGTGATGAGGATGAAGAAAAATGGTGATGAACTGAGTATGGAGGGAGAGAAGGGGTGGGAAGGGAGAGGGGAGAGGTAGGGAGGAGTTTGCATGTGAGAAGATGTGGAGGTGGAGGAAAAAGTATAGGAAGGAGGAAAGAAAGTGTGATGAAGGGAGGGGAAATGAGGAAAGTGAAAAAAGAGGGGAAAAGAGGAGTGTGAAAGGTGCAGAGTTAAAGTTAGGCTAGGTTCGGTTAGGTTAGATTAAGTTAGGTCAAGCTGGGTTAGCTTTGATATGGATAAATTGGTTCAGGTCAAGGAGAGAGAGAAAGAATATGAAGAATTATGGTGAAGGGAAAATGAAGGGACGAGAGAGGGATAAGGAGAAATAGAATAATATAGGTTGGAGGGAGAGAAACGGATTTGAGAATGAAGAGACAGAGAGATAAGGAATGAGATGGGAGGAAATGGTGAGGAATTGGGGAGAAAGGTAAAAGGAGATGAGGGACTGAAGAGGAGAGCAGTGGGAGGGAAGGGAAGAAAGAAAGTTGGGAGTGAAGGAGGGAAGAGGTTGATCTTGAAGGGGGAGGATCGAAAAGTGAGGAAAAAGATTTGGAAAAAGATGGAGAGACACTTGTGAAGAGAGAGGTAGACAGCTACCGTAGGGAGGATGAGAGGCGTGAGGGAGGGATAAGAGAGAAAGATGGGTGAAGGAGAGGTAAGGAGAATGAGAGGGAAGGGGTAAGAGGGAATGGAGTGAAAGGGTTAAAGTGTCTGGGAAGATGACTGGAAAGAGGTAAACAGGAAGAGGGGAAGACTGAAAGAGGTAGAAGGAGAGGGATTGAGATCAGTTTAGGAAGGGGGGGAAGTGGGAGAAAAGTGCGAAGAGGAAAGAGGACGATAAAGATGAAGGAAGGAGAGGAGGAAAGAGTGGGAGAGGGAGGAAAAGATGAATACTGTAGGTGAAGAGAGAGAGGGAGAGGAGGAAAGAAGCATAAGAGAGAGAGAGAGAGGAAAAAGGGATGAGGAAGGGAGGGAGGAAGAGATGAAAGGGGGGAGGGAGGGAGGGAGAAAGAAAGATGTGATAGGAGGAACGAGAAAAACTGATGGACGAGAGAAAGGGGAAGATTGAATGATGAATGAATTTTAGAGAGAGAGAGAGGGGGGGGAGGGAAAGGGAGAGAAAGTAGTAAAGGAGGAAGGAAGCATTTGGGAAAGGGAGGAGGAGAGGAGGGAGGAAGAGAAGAGATGAGAGAGAAAAAAGGGGGAAAGGTGATGAATAAGGGAGAATGAGAGGAGGGAAGGAGGAGAGAAGTATGAGGTAGGGGAACCAGGGGAGTGGTGGAGTGGAAAGACCATGGAAAGGAAGGAAAAGAGAGAAAAGGAAAAGGAAGGAAAACATAAGAGAGAGGAGAGGAGAACAGTCTCGAGAAAAATGAAAGGAAATAAGAGTTGAGAGGGAAGATGAGACGAGACTGGATGAGGAGAGATGGGGAAAAGCCATATGAGGAGATGGAGACAAGTTAGGGAAAGATAAAATTGCAAGGAAGGAAGAGGGAGGGGAGGAGGAAAAAACTGTAAGGAAGGGTGAGGGAAGGTAGAAAGGGAGGGGGAAGGGTGGTTGGAAGTGAGGAGAAGATGATGAATTAATGAGGGGGGGAAGGGGAGGTGAGAAGAGGAGGAGGGAGGAGAGATCTGAGAGGAAGGAGCAGCAGGAGGGGGGGAAGGGGAGGGGTAGGGTGAGCAGGGCTGAGATAGAGGAGGGGAGGGGGGGGAAGAGGGGAATATGAGACGTGAGTTTAATAAAAGTGGATCACGCAACAAAGGAGGGGGGGGGGGGGGGGTGAGGAGGGGGGGGGGGGGGGGGGGTGAGGGGGTGAAAGTCGGGTGTGAGGGGTGAGAGGTGAGGTGAATGAGGGATGGGCGGCAGGCGGGGCGGACGAGGGGAGGAAGAGAGAAGAGAAAGGGATCGTAATAAATAGGAGTTTAGATGGGCGGCCGGTCACGAGGAACAGAGACTGGTGCGTGGGAGACGGGAGAGGAGAGGAGAGGAAAAAATAATACCGTAGGTGAGGAGAAGAGAAAAAATGATAGGTTAAGAGAGAAAAAATGAAAGGAAACAAGAGATAAAATGACAGGAAAGGAGAAGGAGAGATGGGAGGGGAGGGGAGGGGAGGGAGTAAGAAGAGAGGAGAAAAAATATTCTAGTAGAGGAGAGAAGAATGGAGACAAAAAAATGAAAGGAAACAAGAGGTAAAATGATAGGAGAGGAAAGGAGAGAGGAGGGGAGGGAAGGGGAGGGGAGGGGAGAGAAGTGAAGGGGTGGGGGGAAAGGGGAGATGAGAAAAAAATTATGGAAGTGGAGAGGAGAAAACTGGAGAAAAAAAATATGAGAGGAGCTAAAATACAGGAACTAAATACAGGAAAGAAGAGGAGTGAAAAAAAAGATAATTAGAGATGAGAGGAGATGACTGGAGAGGAAAAAGATTAAACGAAACTAGAGATGAAATGAAAGGGCCGGATAGGATAAGAGAAGAGAAGAGAAAATGAGAGGACAGAGAGAGAGAAAGAGAGAGAGAGAGAGAGAGAGAGAGAGAGAGAGAGAGAGAGAGAGAGAGAGAGAGAGAGAGAAGAAAAAACTATCGAGGAAAGGAAATATTACCAGGTGAAGAATGGAGTGATGAGAGGAAGAGGAATAGGTTGTGGAGAGGAGATAGAGGAGAGGAAAGGGGTTTAGATGGACGTCCTGCCACGAAGCGAAGAGACGAGTGCGTGAGAGAAGCGGGAGATGAGAGGAGAGAGAAAAAAGTGAGAGGAAAAGGATAGGGGAGAAGAGAGAAGAGGAGTGGCAAGAAAAATGATACGAAAGGAGTGGAGATAAAAAGAGAGGATAGGATAGATGAGGAGAGAAAAGAGGTATGATATGATGAAGTTAGGAAGATTCGGAAAAGCAGAATGAAGAGAGAGTGAAAATGGGAGGAGAAGGGAGAGGAAAGTTGAGGAGAGAAGAGAAGATATGGAGAGAAGAGGAAAGGTGGAGAAAGGTTAGAAAGGAGAAGCGTGAGGGGAGGAGAGGCGAGTGGAAGAGAGGTGAGGAAAAGTAGGATACAAAGGAAACAAAGGAATACAAAGGAAAGCAAATAGCAACAGACTTTATTGTCCTTTCAAGGCTGCTTGTTACAGAGTAGACTATGACTGCAAGATCTAACTCAACATGCTGAAGGATAAGGATAGTAAAGCAAGAAGGCTCCCCCAACTCCAAACCCTCCCGGAAAAAGTGAGAAAAACCACCATGCAGCATTGAAAAACTTACATGGAAATTTCATAGGAAAGACTGGAAAGGAATTGTTGCATTCTATAATAGTTTATCTATAAGCTAGCTGTTCGAGTAACCTGAAAGAGAAAGTAATCAAATAAACGAATAACTACGGCATGACATTATGAGGATGAGGAATGAGAAAAAACTGGGAGGAGAGGAGATGAAAGGAGAGGAGAGGCGAGAATGGGGGTTAAGAGGAGAGAGAAGTAGAAAGACTGTGATAAAATAGTGCAGACAGCGAAGGGAAAAAGATGGGAACGTTGGAAGAGAGAGAGAGAGAGGAGGAGGAGGAGGAGGAGGAGGAGGATATGGGTAAGGAATCGAGAATGAATTTGAAGAAGAGAGAGGAGAGGAAGGGAGAGCTGAAGAGAAATGTGGGAGTAATAAGAGAAAGTAGGGTGAGACGAGACGAGAAGAGAGGAGAGGAAGAGCAAGATGAACAGCTGGGATGGGTGAAGAGTGGAGTGGAATAGTGAGGAAAGAGAAAAACATAAGGGAAGAGGCGATTTGCGATGAGTTGATGCGAGATGAGACGAGAAGGGAGGGATAAAAAATGAGGAGAGGAAAGGAAACGTGAGGAAAGAGGAAAAAAAGTAAGAGGAGAGGAGATAAGATAAAATAGGATAAGAGTGGATGAGATGAGATGAGGTGAGAAGAGAAAAAGAGAATATATGAGAAGAATGGAGGACCGATGCTTTGGGAGGAGGGGGAGGAGGAGGAGGGAGAGAGGGAGGGAAGGAGGGAGGCTTATGGAGCAGGAGGCGAGATAAGGAGGCACGTGGGTGCATAAGTAATAAAGGTGACAGAAGCCCTATTGGCCAGTAACTTAGCGACCTGCTGAGTTAAACTGTTTTCTCTAAAGGACAGGGAAGGAAACAGGCTCCCCTCCGCCCTCCACGCTCGCTCTCCAGTATCGCAGCCGGCAAGGAGAAAAAAAAGTAATGTCGTCAGCCCTAAAGTTCGGAGCATGGGTGTCGGAGCAAGCTTAGTGATATCCTCCTGAATGTTTCCAACTATTTTGCACAATTTTATCGTCACCAAGAACCTGGTTATGTCTGAATTCTACATGTTAAGTCTGTAATGAAAAAAAGCAGAGGAATACAAGTTATAAAAAGAAGCGTGGAATACTTAAATGTCATTAATTTTAAATAGTTAAGAAATACCTTAAAGAATTATTAAAATTAAAGAAGCATGTAACAAAGCAATCTTCAGATTTCATTCACATGTTTATTATGTGATGACATATAACTGATTAGTAATCGATTAGGAGAGTTTAGATATTTAAGGTATATATTCTTTTTTTTTTTTTATGTGTCCGACTCTGGGCATAGGTATCACAGCCTGCTATCATGGCCCAGCAGTCCTCCTACATACCATGTCACCACTTCGGCGCTAACACCCACCGTCCATATTGAATACATGCTAGGGCTGTCTCATACAGGACTGGTGTATTGGTATTAGCGGGGGTATTTTTACGACATGTCGGCGGGTCTTCTTGTAGATCAGTAAAGCCTGATTTGCTGAATTTCAAATCCTTAAACTGTTCCCTGCCCCAGCGAGGATTCGAACCTGGGTCCGTGGGACCGCAGGCCACCTCTCTACCGATTGTGTCACCGCCTCCCCCATATACGAGTATGTTGCAAAAAAAGTGAATAAATAAACAAATAAATAAATCGTTTAACGGAAATGCTTCTGTAAAAAATCATCATAAAACCATTGTTTCTATGTGATAGCGAAGACAGATTTCGAATATCTGAAGTGAATTTTTTTCATGTGCTCCGTAGTCCTATTTTCCCCATAGCCTAACCCTATGGACTTGGATCAGTCAGTTATGGGGGTCTCTGGCCTCTGCTCGCCCCCACACTCAGTAACTCTCCGTCCCAAGTCGCCTCCTTTGATGTTCTCTTTTGCCAAACGGTCACAGTAATGGCAGAAAGATCCCTGTTATAATTCCACTGCTATCCATAAAGTTGATTTACTAGCTTCTCCTCATTTACAGTTTCATCTGTATGGATGAAGTTGTGATATCTTGGAACATCATCCATGATTGTACTGAAGACTGCCTGTAAGGAGAGCAGTGGAACGGCGAAGAGAAAAGAAGATAAGCTACAAAGATAACATTTACTTCTTCAGCCGGGGAAGTGTGTTTCATTTTACTGTAGCCAGCGTTAGATTACTTCACTCATCTTAGGAGGACCCGTAGTAGCGAAAAGTTTAATGAAAGATACAGCCAACCTTGCCAGTTCGAAAATGATCTCCGAAGCTAAAGTGTGGAGGAAGCAAGAATATATAGTCAAAAAGGCGTCATTGGATTCAGTGTGTTAAGCAACATGAAGTGTAGCAGAAACGAAGAAGTAAAGTTTAGGCCGAAATAAAAAGCGAATGGAAGAGGAAAAGAAAGAGAACGAAGAGAGGAGGAGAAGGGAAGGGAATGAAAGAAGAGAATTGGTGGAGGAGGAGGAGGAAACGGAACGGAAGGAGAGAAGAAATGGAAGAGGAGGAGGAGGAGGAAAGAGAAGAAAAGGAGAGAAGAGGTGGAGGGGGAGGAAAGGGAATGAAAGGAGAGAAGAGGCAGAGGAGGAGAAGGAAAGGGAAGAAAAGGAGAGAAGAGGTGGAGGAGGAGGAGGAAAGGGAATGAATGAGGCGGAGGAGGAGGAAGAAAGGGAACGAATGGAAAGAAGAGGTGGAGGAGGAGGAGGAAAGGGAACGAAAGGAGAGAAGAGGTGGAAGAGATTACGGAAGATGAAGTGTACGGGCGATAAGATAAAGTTGAAACGCTTAGTATGATATAAGGTCGGATATGAAGGAGTGGATATTAAAAGAATGTCAGGGCGAAATTACACGATCTACGATGATGTATATTCACGTAATGAAATTTGTGTTCACTGTAGGTTTATTTCATCCTTTTGTATTTTTTAAAGTTACCTTTTTGGGAAGATCGTGTTCATTATGGGAATAATTCACCCATCTTAAATTTCCTTTCATTGCGAGTGTACTATCACGATCCCTAGTTTCTTTACCCCCTCCCCCCTGGCTGGAGGGGAGTCGAAGCCAGGGATGAAGAATTGACGGGCCACCGAACATAGGCCAGCTCATGATGGAGGGGTTCACTAACTTGAGCCATAATAAGTGTCCCTTGGGCGAAACACATGAGCCCAGTTATGAAACACGATTGAATCCAATGTTATAGTATGTCACGTTATGACTTCACTATAAGGTTTGTCATATACAGGGAAGCCAGAAAGTCCTGCTGGTTTTTAAATAGTTTATTGCATTGCATTGCTTAAGATATTGAGATGCAGTATTGTGCATATGGAAAATTAACGTTTTCTTTATATGGTCAAATAAGGCACAAAACTGCATCTTTATATCTTAGCCACTTCAATTAAACATATTGTTCTGAACCCAGTAGGACTTTGTTAACACCGCGAGGAGAGCGAAATAGCCCATATTTCGACATTTTTTTTTTTAAATTGGTATCAGTACATTAATCAAGTAAGCATTGTTATCCACATTGAAATCTGGAGATATATGTAGTAATGTTTTGGTTGGTGGTAGCATTGGTGGTGACAGATTTTATTACCTTTAGTATTTGTGAGAGAAGGATCTCAATAATGTGAGGGACGAATGAAATGGATGGCAGTAAGTGTAGGGAGAGAAAAGGTCGGGATAAAAAAAAAAAAAAAAAAAAAAGGGAAAAAGGAAAAAAGTGATTGTAAGAAAAAAAAAAAAAAAAAAAAAAAAACGAAAGGAGGGAGGAAATTTAAAACCAGGTGTATGAAGATGCAAATCGACATTGGGATAAGTTTTTATTTTGCCTCCACAATCAGATATTCGGATATTTATACCACATACCAATTCATAATTTTTAGCAACGAAACTATGGTCATTACAAATACTGTGGCGTATATGATTACTGATTGACCAAAACCCCACGTGAAATTATATAAAATATTTAACTTATGTTCTGGAATAGACATAAAACTTGCACTGTTCATTCTGTAAGAGAAGAAGAAAAAACTACTGCGCCAGTGTGTACCAATATTTACTCCATCCACTTTGGGCATCCAGGACACTCTGCAGTCTGGTCGGAAGCGGGTCTATGAAATTGCTCCATACATTTGGCCGACGTCGAATGCTCTCCCATACCTCTCTCGCCATTGTTTCTACAGCCTCCCTTGTCTGCTCTGGAACCCCCCAATCCCGAATCATCATTCCTCAGAGATTCTCAGTGGGATTACAGTCGCACCTTTTTGCAGGCCAGTCAAGAATCTCAAATTCAGGATGACGATTGAACCACTCCCTGACTGCCCGGCTGGTATGTATCGGGGAACGGTCTGCACTAGCCTGATTATATTCGGTTCCGGAAGAGCATATGCTTTGACAGAAGGCAGGAGAGAAGTCTCTAGAGTATTTGTATATTGATCAGCATCCAGATGTCTGTCAATGGTTACTAACTCTCCGGTCCCCGCTGCCCACATCCAACCATGAAGAGACAGTAACCTTACCGCCTTGAACCTTCTCGTGGATGTTTTGACTCTCATATTGTGTGTTCATCATTCTCCAGCAATGTCTGGCCGACCCATCCACAGATTTATAATATTTCTCATCTGTGAATATTAGTCAGCCAGAAGCCTAAGCCTATATGACCATAGTTTTGTGCGAACCTCAGTCGTGACTCTTTGTTGGCTCCTGTGAGCTTCTGTTTTACAGCAGGGATGTGGCAATGTGGGCCTGTCTCATGTAGCCGACGTCTGTAGGTGACAGGGTGGCATGGGATATTTAATTCTTGTGTCAAGGCTACAATTGTTGTTTTGGGAATTCGTCTAGCAGCAGCAACGAGCACTTCATCTTGTTGAGGCGACGTTACCCAAGGACGACCACATCTAGGCCTAGTCACGTGTCCCTCTTCTTCATATCGCCTAATCCATAATCGTACGGTAGGCTTACTGATACCCATAAGTCGACTGATTTCGTTTATTGACCTCCCAGCTTCATGGTGGCCAACAATCATAGCCCTCCTTGTTATTTCCTCCGGGGGATGGGCCTTGGTGCGTGGCGAATGCCGTCCACGTCCTGTCATATATATAAATTGATAATATGCCTTATTACAGAAATTAGCTATGGCTATATTTTTTAACATGCATAACCTACCTGATTTTTTAGATATGTATGTGAAGTCAGTGGAATGATAGACGTA
>JAGKTI010029366.1:0-12678 GCA_018397915.1 Birgus latro | reverse complement strand
GTGCATCGTACGTCACGCAATTGCGATGCCCATTGTGTGCACATTTTTCAAATTCGCGGGTGATTTTTGGTAGGCATATGTGGGAGACCTTCCTCTGCCTGCTGTCAAGCGGAGATACTGCCTGGCCCCTCCTAACCCCCCTTCCCATCCCCTCCCCCCACACTGGGCAATTCACCTGTTAGCAGTAACCTAGCCAGTAAAGGTATGTTGCCCCACGGTCTCCCTAATGACGAAATTCACGGTGAAAGTGATTCCTGAGGTGGAGGACAAAGAAACAAAGAAGCTAGAGGTAGAAACAAACAGAACTGATGAGGTGGTAATGTCGTAAAGGAAGGTGCCATATACTGGGGTTTTGGGTAAGTGAACAATGCTTAGAAACGCCTATATTATTGTGTGAAAACCATTATAGACTTTTACTACACATAAATTCGTACCAAATAAATGAAATGAATACGTAATTTAAAGTGGTTTGAATTAGTCAACCCTTCCATAGTTCGTTTTCTTAGCCAGGTACCCTGAAAAAGAAGGAAAACGTAAGGTTGAGTGACACCTGTATCAACATTTTTTTTACCGCAGGATCGCGATTTCACTATGACTTTTCGATGTTTCTCACCAAAAGCGAAGGTTTCAGCCAAAAAACAAAAAGTCGAAAATCGGTCGGGATCTGGGGGTAGGCTGGGTAAAAAACCGGTCGGGACTCGGCGGGTTAATGACCACGGTGGGAGTCGTCTTTTGACCTGTTATTATCTATTTGTGTTTTGAAGGCTCCTCTGGTGGAATTCAGAATCAATGCTCAGCTGCAAGCTTAGGAAATATGTGAGTTGGACCTTATTCCCTGTAACACCCAGAACCACATTCTGTGATGGTAATGCTGTATCCTGACCCAGTTTATGAACTTTACTTGCATCCTTTGTCCTAGATGGCCTGGCTGTTGCTTTGATGCTGTAGTCATGATATCGATCAAATATCAGATATACGTCTGGTGATGAGAAACGCCTCTGTATTAGACAATTGAAGTTCTGAATGTATATCTGTTCCACCACAATGCTTGATGAATATGATGAAACCCATGACTTGTGGCACAGTATGTTAAATTTCTCGTCAGTGACCAAATTTTCTTCAAGGTGATCTACTTTCCCATCATTTTAAATTTTCTTGCACCTAATAATATTGCCAATCCTATTGGAACCACATTTAATCAGTTGATCTTGTTTATCACATCGGTTGTATTTAAATGCAAAATAACAGACGTGGTCAGTCATTTTTCATTCATGCAATATTAAGCATTCACACTGCACTACATACTATATACTACTTTCCGCCAAATCCACCATGCACGGGTAAATCTTTCTACCTGAAAGTTAAATTCAATTAGTTGAAAATTAATGGAGTAACCATACATGATGTTTTGGACAATCATATTCATATAATGCTTTTACCTTATCCTTTGCGTCTGCAGAAAATACGATGACCGTGAAAGCATTACCCAGTACTGCCACCACCAGTCTTTACCAGTCATAATACAAGTTGCCTGAAAAAACATATGTGTTAGCAATTGTGATTACAGCAGAAGCAAGCACGCAAAAATACAATGAGCTAGAGTAGTGAAACCATTATATCGCCTTTTGATCTACTATCGTGATTTAGATGTGAAATCACAAAGGCAATTCTATAAACAAAACATTTTCATTGTGAAGTTATTCAAGGAAAAAACGGAAAGTGTACCATTGCTGTACATTTTGTAAGGAGTTTTAAGCATCACTTCAGCACATTTCCTAATTGAACACCATCTTGGACGCCATCTTAAATTACTCAAAATGCTCAAGCGTGACAAGAGGGCACCCGGCATACTCTTAATCCACGAATGACACAAAGAACAAACTATATACAGCATGAAATTACCTCCTAAAATCTTGATTAACCGCCAGTCTGTAGTGGATGATCTTCCCATGAACCAGACGAACGGACCTTATAAGTTTCAGATCCATTAAACAGTCTAGGAGGAATTAAAGCACAAACTCACACAGACAAACAGACAGACCTAGAATGAATCTCACGCAGCGGTATTGGGCGAGCTGCTGAAAATGATACCATCTTGCTTCCAAAGACTGACAAGTTATGATATGAGGCAGAGATAGATAATGACCTAATGAACAGAATAATGGACTGCTGAAGCTCACAGAGTCATATAAGTAAGGACAAGTCAAGAGATAGAGTTGAAACGGAGTTTGAGCGTGGATTGAATAATGGGGTGTCAGACTTAAGAAGAAATATGAATCAGTTATGAGGTAGAAGACAAGTTAAATAAAAGTGTGGCATAGTGGACGGAGTAATGTCATGGTGAAGTGCCGTGGGAGGAGAAGCCGTTCCTAATCAGGGGCAGAAATGCGGACAGATTCTTTTGTTTGGCAATAGATAAAAAGACATACAGATATAACAGATATACCGACATACACAAAAAACAGGAAAGACAGGGATAGATAGTTATAGGCTAACAGATATAAACAGCTATAAAAAGATAGCAAAAAAGTTAAACAGACAGGCAACTGTAGACAGATCCGGTACAGAGGTAAAAAAAAAATATTGTAGATAAAGATACACACCATTGGCACAGGTTATTATGCAGACTTATACATACATAACTGTGGGATCTTTTCAACATGATGTTGGTGTGTTTGATGAAATCTGATAGTATACGAGGTAATAAGATACTAAGATCATATGCCGATTAAATCTAATTCGTGTAATCAAATACACTGAAATTATTAATATTAGTTTATCCGCATTAGACAGCAATAGAAACAGGTGAGAGGGATGTGTGAGAAGGAGGAAGGAGAGTGGAAAGTGGGGAGAGGGGGGGATCAGAGAGACAGTGCGATGACCGGAGGAAAGGAAGAGTGAGGAAGGAAATCAAATAAAGTCAGTAAGAGTTGTACAAGTATAGAGAAAAGTGAAGGATGAGGCGTAAGAGACGGAGAAATGGAAAAAGAGAGGGGGGAGGGGGATGGAAAATGGATGTGAGAGAAGGGCGGAACGGAGAGGAAGAGATTGATCTGTAGAGGGAAACTAAGATGATAGATATGAAGCGGAGAAAGAGGAGAGGCGAAGGAAAAGAAGACCAAAGAAAAGAAAGAAGCAAGCGAAGGGAAGAAGACAAGGAAAGAGTAGGGGGTATGAGAAATGGAAAGATAGACTGGAAGAGAGAGGAACTGGGGAGATCAGACGAGAAGAAGAGGAGGGGATGATAATGGAGGTTAAAAGAGGAGAGGGGAAGGGGAAATAGAGAAGAGAGATGTTAGGACAAGAGAGAGAGGGGAAGAAAATGGGAAGACAGAAGCAGAGAAAAGTAAAAGAGGTCTGATGAGGGAAAGGGACGCGGAAACAGAATGGCACAAAGGCTGAGAGGTGGAAAAGAGTAGAACGGAGAAGAGGGGTGTCAGAATGGAAGATCAGGAAGGCATTGAAAGGTGACCGAGCGCTAACGAGATGAATTCGGAAAGGGATATTACACAAGCCAGTTGACAGAAAGGCAGAGGGAGTACGTGTGGGGTAGGCGGGGTTGCGGGTACACACTAACCTCCAATGCTGCCTACCTCCTGTGTTCCCTCCCGCCTCCCCTACACACACGCCCTGTAATTTAAGGTAGTCTCCAAACACACGAAATGCCAAGTGCCACAAAACTATCAATTAGTATCGAATAATAGATATATTCCGTCGTGTCTAATCTGATCCAACCTATTATATTTGCTGAAAGGAACTGTTAAAATGTTTATTTACTATGCAATCATCCATCTATTATCCATTCTTGTTGTCCCATCACAAGCTTAAGGAGTCTGGGTTAGGCCACTGAAACCACATATCAGTGCAAATGTGAGCTGTCCCACATTCCTGAGCGGGATGAAGTGACCAATAAGACTTAACCACTTCTACGAAGTGAACTCCTATGGGCCACATCTTGCTGGAGAGTCTTAAGCTACTTAAGCACCAGATGTCCATTTTCAGATTATATGGTTACCACCCCAGTAAATGACTTGCTTACACCGAATGTTTGCTCTTCTGATTATCTCCGCCTAAATAAAGGTATATCATGCCTTTGTTCATCTTCTTTGTGGTTGGATGCATATTGTTTGCCCTCACCACACTTGACGTCCAGTGGTAAGATGTAAGATGAAAATACCAGTCATCACCTGATTGAATATGGCTGACATTTCGTCACTCGGACGCAACAGTTCTCGCGAATGGATTTTAAGGCTTCGTAATTTCCTGGGTTCATTCACACTGTCAATTAATGAGCAGCAAATATTAAGCTTGAGGGACGCCACGCTAGCCAACCACGAATATGCAGCAGCGGTAGAGCTCTCATAACGTTTCACATGTTACACTAAATGCTTGGAGAAAACCGTTACAGGATTTTTGTCTTTGTACCTCACGTGATGTACTGTTTGTGATTCTTGAAAAGGAAGATCTATCAATCAGTAATACAAACAAGATATGTTCATGTTAAAGAAGAATAGCTCAGCTTGAGAAGCGGAGGAGATTAACACAACTGGAGGAGAATACTAGCGTGTCTGGAAACGCCTTAGTGGCCACAGTCTAACACTGGAACAGCCTAAAGGGGGAAGAACACTGATGTTTAGGTAGTAGAGGAGATAATCCGAAAGAAAACAGTGACTTCTTACCGGGTAAGGATGAATGACAGCTAGAATTACAAAGCAAAACAGACACCATACGAACGACAGAGGCAGTTGTCAGTACCCTTTAATTAACCACTGACACTCACCCTACCCTGAATAAAACTTACTGGAGAACTTAGCAACAAATAATTTTTCCATACACAGAAAAGTCGTTTAGGGAGCCTCCATTGCGTATGCTTCATCCACCGGCCTATGTCCTTGATTGCATACCATGTTTGTTCTGATCTGACAAAGATCCCAGACTTCTTTCTCTTCTGTCGATTGCAAGATGCGGTCAGACTGCATGATCATTATGACCAGTAACCAAGAAGTATCAGTCATATATCATGAAACTCATCAGATTTCATGAAAGTAAGACTTACCATTCCTGCTGTGGAAGTGGAAAAGTTTCCTCAGGTAAAAACAAATCATAGAATACCTAAGAGAAATGGCCCAGCCGCCCATTTGGGTTAGCCTTTGTTAAATCCACTGACCTGGCCCCTTACCCTTGACCATCATACCCGAACTTGGGTAAAACTGTGTTTTCATAGGTTTTCAACCTATTCACTAATGTTAGTTCATTGGGTATTATATTCAGGCTAACAGGGCAATTTTGTTAACAAAGTGCATTAGTTAAAAACTATCATAATTAACCCTTCCTTTGTACTACACACATGTGGGTACATTATATCGTCTGGTATCAGATGATTCTATTTATCAGAGAGAAACCCTGCCCATTAAGAGTTAAGGGTGAGTGTGAATGAGAGCTTTAAAATGTGTGTGTGTGGGTCCGTCTGTGTTTATGTGTTCGATTGCGTGGATAGGATTCACAGCCCGCCCTCAAGGCCCGGTAGTCCTCCTACAAATTATAGACCCCCACATGTCACCACTTCGGCGCTACCGCCCACCGTCCACATTGAATACATGGACTGTTTCATACAGGACTGGTGTACTGGTATTATCGGGAGTACTTCTACGACATGTCGGCGGGTCTTATGGTTGATCAGTAACGTATGCTTTTATGAAATTCAAATCCTTAAACTGTTCCCTGCCCCAGCGGCGATTCTAACCCGGGTCCAATAGGACTTCAGGCCATCTCTCTACCAATTCAGCCACCGCCTCCCCCTTTGTGTGTGTGTGTGTGTGTGTGTTGAAAATAATAGGTCTTACCGACAGAGATCCTAACCGACTGAGAGACCCAAGTGTTGTTACGTGTGCTGTAAATATACATAGCCTGTGCGCTGATTAAATTCCTTTATGAAAGTCTTATTGAGATAACTTTGTCAGTAACTACTACAAGAATGGGGCTTCATAACAAAGCGTGAGAACTGGAACTGGGAAAAAAATAGTGGATGCAGATAGTCTTTTATCAAATAAAAGTATTCTTATTAGAGCTATCTGTTTATTTGGGCATCGTCTGGAAAGTTCTACCTCCACATTTCCTTCCTGTTTCTCGATGATGATGATTCTCGATCCTTCATCATTCCATCCTTAGCCGAGAATGAAGGTTAGGATATTAATGATGACGATTATCTTTACAACATTTTGTTTCCTCCTGTCATTAACAATGTGTTATTATACATTATGTTATTCTCACTGGGATGATAGGCTTAACATTTCTTAGCTAACGAATGAATTTCATTATTTGTGCTCAGTTATCCTCTTTTTTTATAAATACATTATCTGGTACTGAAATCATCTATGTCATACAACGGGATGATAAAGTGTATTATGCAAAATCAGATGCAGAGACAGGTTTCATCAAATGTACTAGAGTAGAAAGAATACGGCATAATATCATATACATACAAGGCAGATCACACATGGTCTCACCGGTTATGTTATACACATTACGAAATGTCTGAGTCTATAATCAAAATTGCAAGGGAAGTTTAATAAGAGATATTGCTTCCTCGGATGTAGTGATATGATTTTTTGCCAGTGGTCCTCAATTTTTTGCCAGTGGCCCTCAACGGCTGATGCCGAAATAAATTTCGCCTTCAGCTTTTCTACTGATCTCCTTGGGTCAAAGGAAGTGGTAATTTTATTCCTGCCACCGCCAGGCAGTTCTGTTCAACTTAGGAATGAACTTTCATAATGAACGACTTAATGAAGAATATATCTGACATTTACAGGTTGAAACGTGTATCCTAGTATGAATGAAATCGTCTACCGATAGCAAGATTACCCTAAATTATTATGTCGTTTGGTTGAAATGTTTAACGTGTAATATATAGCAGTATCACTGAGGATGACGTGTTACGAATTAGTTTCGAAGCCAACGAGATAATTTCCCATTGTTAGGAAAATCAGAGGTAGGAAATCACACCTGGATGCTTAAACATAGTGCCTTACGCAGGCCAAAATTCCTAAAATCATAATCGTAGCAACTGGAGAGTGAGAAATTTATCCTTTACAGATGAGATTTTATGAATCAGTACCAGATCGACAGACTTTAGTATCTCGTACAGCTTTGCTTAACTCTGTGGATTAACCTAATAAGGTCTGTATTTTATTATTCTTGTGCAACCAGGCTATTCTGTCATATTACAAAAAATAATAATAATAATAATAATAATATACCTTTTAATGAAGTATGTAAACTCTCCATTTTGAAAATTAATCGTTAGAAGGTACGATAACACAGCTGAAATACGTCCTTGGGCAGAAAGAGATAAAGTGCTACATAATACACGTTCCAGTTTACCTGAGCCTATTAATGATATACCAACTGGAGCGTGAGGAGTAGCCTCCTCAGACGAGACGAGAGGAGTAGCGACTGTTATTAACGCTCTAATGGTCAGAATAACTTTAATACGGTATTCCCTCGCACTCGAGGCAGTTTTAATTCAACTGAGAGAATGTTGTAAGGGTATGAAAGAAAATACTGTCACATTTCACCGTCTCGTGGTCGTGGCAGCTCTAATGACAGACAATTTTTAAATCTATCAATAAAACCAAGGATCCTCAGTGTGTCAAGTACTGCCTTCCGACGATATATTTTATAGTCTCTTATTCTTTCAACCTTACTTAACTGATAGGTGCTCTCTAAAGCCATTAAAACAAAGGTCATGCACACCTTAGCCATCAGTTTTTAGTAATTTGGCCGCGAATTTCGGTTAAACACACTGACACTTTTCGGACGAAAAACGTCACTTTTGCTGTGTTCACCTTATCTTACAAGTAATTTTATTCACAATCAGAGAACATCCAAATAGTGTAGTTTATACTGAAAGATTTATCTAACCTCTCCAGTTTAGTGAGTCGCCGCTGAGCTAAATATTACCATGCCTTCACGTGCATTAACAGGCGAGCATAATGCCACACAAAGCCACCATGATTTCACACCCAGGCTTTCAAATTTAGCTCCCATTCTTTACCGCTTTTAGCCGGCAGAAACCCCCTCCCTTCTCCATGCATACCCCCATCCATTTCTTTTTATCTCCATCTCTGCGTCCCTCTTTCTTTTGTTCTCCATCTCCGTCCCTTTCTATCTCTTCCTTTTATCCTCTTCTTAATTCTCTGTCTTACTCCGTCCCTGTTCCCTCCCTTACCTTGCTGTCTTTTTCCCTTCATCCCAGTCTTTTAGTCTGTCTCTCCCTCCCTGTTTCCCTCTTGTGTTTCTTTCACTCTCTTTCCCTTCCTATGTCTTTCCCTCAAACTCCTGTGTCTTTTCACCCTCCTTTCTTCTCTTGTCCCTTCCATCCATTACTTAGCCAAACATCTTGCTCCTGCCAGCATCATCTCAGTGTTTACCTTCACCTGGCCCAGCTGTGTTGAGTGTGTTCTTAAGATCAGATCAACTCAAGTCTGATCAAGTAGGGTGTCTCAGCTTGAGCAGAGAAGGCAGTACTTACAGATAAAGTCGAGTTAGTAAATCATTTCGAGAAGACATAAAAAGGCCAATTCATTAAGTAAAAAATTATACGACTTAGTGAACAGAGTAACGGGCTGCTGGAGTTCAGGAAGTTATAATTGAAGTAAAAAACCTGAGTATAGCTGGAGAGTGGCTTCTTGAACAAAATAAAGACCTGGCTGAGTTCACAAAATTGTAATAAAATGAAGTGAAGACTTGAGGTAGGATTACAGTGTGGACTTGTGATGAGAATAATGGGTTTATGAAGATCACGAAGCAATAATATTAATAAAGCAGATGTGCAGTTTTTTTTTTTTTCCTGTGCAGTCGGAGAAAACATGGAAACTGCCTACCCATTTCTGCGATACGTATTTGCCAATTTCGTTGCCATCCATGTGCTCACTTTTTCCCATTTCTGACCGTGTATAGTTTGAGTTGGGGACTGACCCTAACAAGAATCATTGCCGGGGCACGCTCCTTAAATATCGCATTACTGTGAGAGATAATTGTACAAAGTGTACTAAAATATCAAAACCATGTCCAGCCTCCGTTCGCTGATTCTAAGAATTGTTAATTTGGCAAGAAATGCAAACTTCCTAAAAATAATGGCTGGAAAATTGTGTATTGTGGATGATCTTCCCATTAACCAGACGGACGGACCTTATAAGTTTAATTCAGATCCATCAAATAGCTTGAGAGGAATTAAATAAAAAATCACACATAGACACACAGATTAACATAGGCTGAATCTCACGCAGCGGTCTAGGGCGAGTTTCCGAAAATGATTCCAACTTACTTCGAAGGACTGATAAGTTATAGCAGAAGGCAGAATTAGATAGTGACCTAGTGAACAGAATAATGGGCTCCCGAAGCTCACGAAGTCAAATAAAAGAGGACAAGTCATGAGGTTAAAAAAGACTCTGACAGTGTATAGAGCGATGGGGTGTCAGAGTCAGGAAGAAATATACATAAGTTATGAGGTAGAATACAAGTTAGAGAAAAGTGTGGCATAGTGGAAAGAGTAATGTCATGGTGAAGTGCCATGGAAGGAGAAGTCGTTCCTGATCAAGCAAAGAAATACACACAGATTCTTTTGTCAGGATCACCTTTTACAGGATCTGATGCCAGGCGATAGATAAAGATATACAGAAATAGACTGACATAAAGATATAGACATACACAAAAAAACAAGAAAGACAGGAATATATAGTTACAGGTAAACGCAGATATAAACATATTATATAAAAAGATGGGCAGAAAATCGGAGAGACAGACAGCCATAGACAGATATGGTACAGAGGTAAAAAAATACTGTACATAAAGGTACACAGCATTGGCACATGTTATTATGCGGCATGCACAAACTTAACTGTAGCATCTAATCAACATGATGTTGGTGTGTATGATGAAATATGTTGGTATACGACGAAATACTAGATAGTAAGATCATAAGCTCATTAAATCGAATGCCTTTAAGCCTGTATACTGAAATTATTAATATCAGGATATCCCCACTAGGCAGCAATAGAAAGAGGTGGGAGGGATGTGGGAGAAGGAGGAGGCAGAAGTGGAGAAGGGGAGGAAATATCAGAGAGGCAGTGCGATGACAATAGAAAAGGAGAAGAGAGGAAGAAAAGAAAAGAAAATTAGTAGGGATGTAGAAGTGTAGGAGAAAGTGATGGATGAGATACAGGAGAGGGAGAAATGGAAGAAAGGGGGTGGAGAAGAGATGTGAAAAGAGAATGAACCGAAGAGGAAGAGAAGGGTGTGTCAAGGGAAACTAAGATAGTCGATATGAAGTGGAGAAAGAGGAGAGGGGAAGACAAAGAAAACCAAAGAGAAGAAAGAAGCAAGCGAAGAGGAGAGAAGGAAAGCGTAGGGGGTATGAGAAGTAGAAAGATGGACTGGAAGGGAGATCAGTGGGGGTGAGGTCAGAGAAGAAGAGGAGAGGATGATAAAGGAGGCGGAGAGAGTAGAGGGGAGGGGGAAACAGAGAAGTCGTGAGATGTTAGGAAAGAAGGAGAGGGAAGGATAATAGGAAGACAGGAGCAGAGAAAAGTAGGAGTAAGGTGAGGGAAAATGACGGGGAAACTGAATGGCACAAGGGCAGAGAGTTGGAAAAGAGTAGAACAGAGAAGATGAGTATGAGGAAGGATTAGAAATAGACTCAATGGTGATCGAGAGCCATCGAGATAAAATAGAAATGGGACATTACCAAAGCCAGTTGACAAAAAGGAAGAGGGAGTACTGTATGTGTGGGGTAGGTGAGGGTAAAGCGTACCGACTGGCCTCCTTTGATGACTGCTATCTAAGCTCTCCTTTTCCCTCCGCCACATACGTCCAGTAGTTTCAGGTAGTCTCCAAACACACGAAATGCCAAATACCACAAAACTATCAGTTAGTATCGAAAAATAGATATATTTTCTTATATAAAATGTGATCCAACCTATTAGATTTGCTGAAACAATAACTATTTAAATATTCATTTACTGTACAATCATCCATCAATTATCCATTCTTGTTGTCGGGGCAAGTGCGAGCAGTCCCAAGTTCCTGAGCGGGATGAAGTGAGCAATAAGACTTATCCCATTCTACGAAATGAACGCTGATGGGCTACATCTTGCTGGAGAGCCTTAACCCTCTTAAGCACCAGGTGTCATTTTTCCGATTATATGGTTACAACCCAAACCAGAAAATGACTTGCTTACACCGAATGGTTGCTCCTCGGATTACCTCCGCCTAAATAATGATAAATCATGTCTTCTTTCATCTTTTTAGTGGTTTGATGCATGTTGTTTGCTCTCTCCACACTTGACGTTTACCGGTAAGATGTAAGATCTGAATGCTAGACAATCATGGCCTGACTGAATATGGTTCATATTTCGTCACTCGGACGCTGCTGTTCTCGCGAATGGATGTTAAGGCTTCGTAATTTCCTGGGTTCATTCATACCGTCAACTAATGAGCAGCAGATATTAAGCTTGAGGAACGGCAGGCTAGCCAACCACCAGTATGCAACAGCAGTAGAGCTATCATAACTTTTCACTTGATACAGTTAATCTTCGGACAAAACCGTTACAGGATTTTTGTGTTTGATTGTACCTCTCATGATGTCCTGTAAGTGATTCTTAAAATGCATAATCTGCCAACACAATCAAGATGTAGAATAGCTCAGTCTGGGAAGCGGAGATTATAACAACTGAAGGAGAATACTAGCTCTTCTGGAAACGCTCTAGTGTAACACTGGGGCAGACTAACGTAATAGGCGAGTTAATATTGATGGAAACAGTCACCTCTTACCGAGTAAGGATGAATGGTAGCTAAGAATTACAAAGAAAAACAGACACCACAAGAAGGGCAGAGGCAGTTATCAGTACCCTGTTATTAACCACTGACATTCACCCTACCATGAAAAAAGGAAAAAAAAATACTGGAGAACTTAGCAACAAATAATTTATCCACACTCAGAAGAGGCACTAGGGAGCCTCCATTGAGCATGCTTGATCCACAGGTTTATGTTCTCGATTGCATAGCACGTTTGTTCTTATCTGACAATGATACCAAAGTTTTATCTGCACAGCCGATGGCCAGCTGCAGTCAGACTGCATGATCAATATGACCAGTAACCAAGAAGACTCAGTCCTATATCTTAAAACTCACCAGATTTAATGAAAGTAAGACTTACCATTCCTGTTGTGGATGTGGAAAAGCTCCCTCAGTAAAAACAAGTAAATTATACAATACTGCAGAGAAGTGGCCCAGCCATCGATTTTGGTTAGCCTTTGTTCATTACAGTGACCTGACCCTTTACTCTTGACCATTTTACTCGAACTTGGGTTCGATATGATCAACAGTTGCCACCCTACACAAAATTGTGTTTTCCAGGTTTTCAACCTATTCACTGTTCATAGTTCATCGGGTGCTGTTATCAGGCTAACATAAGGTAATTGAATTAGCAAAGTGTGTTGGTTTAAAATTGCTATAATTAACCCTTCCCATGTACTAAATATAAATGGGTAGGCTATATTATGCCGGCTAATACCAGATGATTCTATATATCAGAAAGAAACCCAACCCATCAAAGTGTTAATGGGTGAGTGGGAAAGAGTTTTAAAATGTGTATGTGTGTGTGTGTGTGTGTGTGTGTGT
>JAGKTI010029365.1:0-12678 GCA_018397915.1 Birgus latro | reverse complement strand
TGCTAACTTGCCTTGAGATCAGCTGACGGGTCCTGAAGGTTGTCTTACGAGGTCTCCCAGGCTTGGGAAGTGGAGTGGAAGGAATGGCCTCCCCATTGTCCTTGAACCGCTTCACCAGTCTCTGCACTGTCCTCAGTCTAACACCATCTGATTTGAAATAAATGGGAGTTTGTGGCCAGCTTTGTATAAAGTAATCACTTCCACACGCTTGTCCTTGCTTGTGGTTACTTTAGGCATGATGAGAATGTGGTAGGTAACCAAATAACTATGTTATTTGAGTCAAAACATGCCCTCGTGGTGGATCACACACAGAGGCAATCCTCCTCCTGTGGTTGCCCAAACATTACTGAGCCTGCTCCTGTGGTGCCAAACCTATCAAGCAGGGTTGCCAGCTCCCATTGAAAAAGCGTCAGCTCATTTCGCATCACAGGGAAGGGTAGTATTGACCCTACTTCACTTAACGCGAAAAAGAATGATGTCGGCAAAAAAGCGTCAATACTTTCCGCGCCTACTATATATATATATATATATATATATACAGTAGGTGCGGAAAGTGTTGACGCCATCTTAAAAAAAGAAAACATTCTTGTGGTTAGCAAGGAGAAACAAATAAATTAACACTCACCATTGAATTTAGTATTTACTGGCATTCCCCTTCACCTTTATTATCTTCTTAAGGCGTCTGGGGAGACTGATGGCATAGTTTTGCAGAACAGACGGACCAAAACTGCTCCATAGCTGCAGCCTCAAGTTTAGGCAAAGATGATGTGTCCATACTACACAGCTGCCGCTTCATGTGTGCCCATAAATTCTCAATGGGATTGGTATCTGGGCTGTTTCTGGGCCAGTCTCGAATAAAGGGAACCTCACAGTCTGTTAGCCACTGTTTCACTGACTTTGCAACATGTGCAGGGGCAGAATCTTGCATAAATACTCTTGCCTTGGTTTTATCAAAAGAGTCACTTAAAACATCACATAAGAGCTCCAAATAATTATTCTGGTTCACTTTTTCATTTGCAGGTAGAATTACCAACCTACCAACACCATAATATGTAAAGCAGCCCCAAGCCATGAGTGAGGCTGGGTATTTAACAAACTTGGAAGTGTACTTAGGATCCAGGGGGTAACTGCCTGGTTTGCGGTACACTCGTGATGAAGGGGTACCAGTGACAGTAAATGTTGACTCATCACTCCAAAGCACAGTTTTCCATTGCTCCTCACTCCAGGCAAGATATTTCTTACAAAAATTTACTCTCTTTTTCTTCTGAAGTGCAGTTAGCAGTGGTTTTTTACGAGCACAAAAACTCCTGTAGCCCAGATCGTCATGCAACAGTTGCTGCACACTTCTGACAGACACATCTGCCAGCAACTGTGGGTTCTTTTCTTTTAAATCCCGTGCTGTTAGCCTTGGATCCTTGCTAACTTGCCTTGAGATCAGCTGACGGGTCCTGAAGGTTGTCTTAAGAGGTCTCCCAGGTTTGGGAAGTGGAGTGGGAGGAATGGCCTCCCCACTGTCCTTGAACCGCTTCAGCAGTCTCTGCACTGTCCTCAGTCTAACACCATCTGATTTGCAATAAATGGGAGTTTGTGGCCAGCTTTGTATAAAGTAATCACTTCCACACGTTTGTCCTTGCTTGTGGTTACTTTAGGCATGATGAGAATGTGGTAGGTAACCAAATAACTGTGTTATTTGAGTCAAAACATGCCCTCGTGGTGCATCACACACAGAGGCAATCCTCCTCCTGTGGTTGCCCAAACATTACTGAGCCTGCTCCTGTGGTGCCAAACCTATCAAGCAGGGTTGCCAGCTCCCGTTGAAAAAGCGTCAGCTCATTTCGCATCACAGGGGAGGGTAGTATTGACCCTGCTTCACATAACGCGAAGAAGAATGACATCGGCAAAAAAAGTCAATACTTTCCGCGCCTACTGTATATATATATATATATTTTTTTCAAGTAAAAGGTAGCTGCCTGTATCATAAACTAATGAAATTTTGTTTAAAAACAAAGAAAAAAGACCTTATTCCTCTCAGTTTTTTAAAAAGGTCATCCTCAAATAAAAAAATGGATTATCGTATATTTAACGTTACCACACACAAGTTTCATCACTTTCTTACTCTTTATATAGATGTTTTATACATTTTTAGACTTGCATAGAAGATTTTAGAACTGTTTAGAATTTTCTAGAACAGTAGGTAACATTCTAGCATGGTTTAACATTGTTTAGAACATAACTTAAATATTATAAAACGGGATGCAGTTTTCAGCATCTAACAGTTATCTTCGTAGTTTGCAGGTGAACAGTCAGCAAAATAATTGCTGAGTGTGTTATTGTTATATATAATATTTTTGTTTTTTCAGATAAGCATGATGTGGCACTAAAGAAGTGATACTATCATACAGAAGAACAAGGATTGCTGGACCAATAATTTGGTGTGGATTCAACAGTCACACAGAAGAGGAACTGTGCCTTTAGAAGAATCTTCATTAGAAGAAAAATGCAGAAAGCCAAACCAAATGCACATTGTTGGACGTTACCAGTTTCTTGGAGTAAAAATCAAATTAAGAAAAGAATGAGAATAGTCGAAATTTCCTAAGAAGTTACAAAATTACGGGAGAATAAATTGAACTATCCACATGTTTCAGATCAAGCAATACAAGCAAAGCTTGATAAGGTGCTAAAATCTTACGATGAATGTGTCAAGAGGGGAAAATATGGTGCCCTAAATAAACTTATTGATTTCACAACAGTAAATGGTCAATGGTTCAACTCTACCACCTACAAGTGCAAAGCAAAGGAGAAGTGGGGTACTCAACAGGTCATGTTGCAAGTAAGGAAACCATTCACCCTTCAAAAAGATGATAACTGCCTGATGAACCTACGTTACCATCAACATCTCAATATCTTTCATCTAGTAGTAGTTGCACTGAATCTGATGACAGCGAATGTAAGGATGATGATGAAACTAATCATCCACCAACCAGAAAACACAGAAGTAAAGTTGCACTTAACTTGGTGACATCCTCTGGAGTATTGACAAATAAAGCTGCTAAAATATGCAAACAATTGTCACATGATGGTACTGACATTCCAGCTCCAAGTCAAGCAGCAATTTACAAGTCAATATACAAAGAGGCTGCTACACTGAAGGAGGAAATGATTGAAAAGTTACAGTTGGAAATATGATCTTTGCATTTCGATGGAAAGCGAATTGATGAAAATGAGTACCAGGTAGTACTATTTAAAAATGAAAGAACTGAAATGAACCAAAATAAAATTGGATGAATTCCATTTGGAAAATGGCAAGGCTGAAACTACTGCAGAAAGAACTGCAAAATTTATTGATGAATACAACTTACGGCATGCAATAAAAATGATCACTGCTGAAACAACTAGTATTAACACTGGGAAAAAGAGTGGAGTTGTTATCAGCTTACAACAAATGTTCTCAGACAAGAATTTCAACAATCCACAATATATCGGTTGTCAGCATCACATTCTGTACAGGATTCTCTGTTTGGTGATGGACAACAAACTTGGAACAAACACCAATTCTCCCAACATCAAATATCCATTTGTCTCAACTGATAAAGAATTATGAAAACTAAAATCGCAGTTTGTTAATGGAACAGAAGAGATCCTCAATAAATCAGGATGGAAAGATGACATGAAGTTTTTGTACCATTTAACATGAGTGTTTAGCTACTTTGAAGAAAAGGGGCATTTTCCTTTAATTAACTTTCACAAAATTCCAAATGTCAGTAATGCAAGGTGGAATTCAAGAGCAATTCTCACGATCCTTGCATTCAATCTTATACCTACAACAAGGAAGACTTTGGAGAAGATATGCAGACTCATTTCATACAAATGGGCAAAGTACTGGCTTACTAATCAGATATACAATGACAATGACTTCATGAACTTGTCAGAAATATTGAAACCTTACAAAAAAGCACTAAACTCATTGCAAAGTCACTGGAAGCAGGAGCCATCTTAACTCAAGATACCAAGAAGTAATCAGTGTGCAGAATGTACAATCAGAGTGAAGCAGGAACTTTACACTGGGTGCAAAAACAAAGCCAAACTGCAACTTAGATTAATTCTAGGTAATAAACAGTGATTTTAAGTATTAATGCATTTNTATAAGCTTTTTTTTTTTTTTTTATACATACTGTATGTAAATACTGTATACACTTGCAAAAATCAGATTTTTTATTTCGGGGTGACCTCTTTTTAAATCTGAGAGGAATAGGGGCTTTTTTTTTTTTTTTGTATTTAAGCAAAAGTTCATTGAATTGAGATACAGGAACATAAAGTTGCAAAAAAGTTATAACCCTAATTTATATATCCATATAATTATCATCATCATCATCATCCGGACCTCCTTCCCCACCCTGGGGCAGGGCGAGGAGTAGCAATGTCCAGACATCCCAAATTTGCCCAATCCAATGGGCCATGATTCCATTCACTCACCATTGAAGCCCCCGGAGTCCTGGCTTTAACAGATACGTCAAAAATATTCACCACGTTCTGTAGCTTCAGATAAACGTATCCGAAAGAATCAATCCAGATGCTGTCATGTTAAATGGGGTGTCAAATCCTTGATCATGCACTTCTCACAATATTCATCCAGCCAGCTCGATCTCTTGTGAGTCCACTAGCCTCACCAAATTTCCAAACCTCTCTTCCTCACACACTCATCCACCATATCACTCCACCTTCTCCTTGGCCTACCTTGCCTCCTCCCTCCTTCAAATTCACTCAGATATACCTTTTTCACCACTCTATTGTTATCTGTTCTCTCCACATGACCATACCATGATGATGGTTGTGGACAGCTACACCCTTACACACCTCTCTACACCCCTTCCACTCACTTTTCTTTCCCAAGGGCCTCTTCCTGCATGGAGCAATCTCTCTCATTAACTTATATTCTCCTGTCTGTGGACCTTATTCATCCATGGGGTATTTTTCTTCATTGACCTAATTAGTCCTACGAACCTACCCATGGACCTGTTTTTCCCGTGGAATTATGTACCCTCATGAACCTATTTTTCCCATGAACTTAATTTCCTCTTTGACATAACTTCATGGACCTATTCTACCCCATGGACCCATATTCTACCCCATGGACCTATTCTACCCCACGGACCTATTCTACCCCATGGACCAATTTTACTTCATGGGCCTATTTTCCCTCCATGTTCCTATTTTGACCACATGGACCTAATTTTCCCATGGACGTAAATTTTCATCTATAGTATCTTCCCCTCTAGATTTACTTTTTCCCCATGGATCCGTACTCCCCATAATGCACTTTTCTCCCCATGAGGAAGGACCTACTCCCCACATAAACCAATTTTCCACCCTACCGCCACCAGTCACTCCCTGCTCACCCAATCAACCAATCACCCATTAGAAAACCACTTGTATCCCAGTCACCCAGTCCATATCACCTCTAAATCATCACCAATCACTTCAGTTCAACCAGTCAACCAAATGTCTTTAACTCATCTAATCAACCCATCATCAATTTCTCTCAATTCAAAGCTCATAAAATGGATATCATAAGTCATTTTCTTCTGTAACAAATAAGAGTCAGAGTATCATGAAGTCTGCTGTTCCTTGCTTTCCTTTTAATCTCTCTTCGATTCTGGTGTCCACAGACTTCCTCACTCCACATCTTTCACGAATCACATTATTTCGTATCCTATCCAGTCTCTGTATTCCACATACATTCCTCAGCAGTCACATCTCCACTGCTCTTACTCTTGACTTTTCATTTTCATGCTACACCATTGTCTAACATCCATATGTTAAAGGTGGCATCAACACTCCCTCATGAACGCATCGTGGAGCTGCAATACTCAAGCCTCTGTTTTTTATCAAGGCCTTCATTGCACCAGCTACTTTTCTTCCTTGTGTCACTCTACTTTCCACTTCTTTTGCACATTTTCCTCTCTCTTCTATCACTGTACCCAGGTATTTGGCCTCTCTCTCACCAATTCCAGTATCTCTCCGTTCACTGTAACATCGCATTAGGAGACACCTTCTCTATCAGTAACCATCACTTTACTCTTTTCTACATTTATTCTCAAGGCACGACACTCACAGACATCAGCAAAACTCTGCACTAGCCTACCAAGTTCTTGTCCGGTATCTGCAAGTAGTACTGAATCATCAGCATACAACAAATTTGAGATATTCCATCCATCACCATTCATTACCAATGCCATCCCTCTCTCCATTACTCATGACTTAACTTCTCTCATCACCCCATCCATATATATATATATACTGAACAACCATGGGGACATCACACAACCTCGTCACACGTGCACACTGATCGTGAACCATTCACTTAGATGCCCATTAACCCTTTCACATGCTTCGCTACCATCACAAAAACTCTTGACGGCACCTAGCAGCTTACCATCTACACCGTACATGTGCAAAACTTTCCAAAATCCTTCTCTGTCCACTTTGTCGTATGCTTTCTCGAGATCCATGAATGCCATAAACACCTTATGGTCCTTCTCACAAACTTTTTCCGCCATCTGTCTCACTGCAAGTATTTGATACATACATCCTCTGCCACTCCTAAAGCCAACCTGTTCATCACTCACTAGGATTTCTGA
Source organism: Birgus latro (assembly GCA_018397915.1). Lineage (NCBI taxonomy): Eukaryota > Metazoa > Arthropoda > Malacostraca > Decapoda > Coenobitidae > Birgus > Birgus latro. Next base: position 6,040 of record JAGKTI010029365.1, on the reverse strand, counting down.
TACCTCTCTTACTTTATAATATTTCTTCCATACACCTTCCCTACCACACTCAATAAACTTATGCCATGATAATTCTTGCATTCACTTCGCTCACCTTTACTTCTGTACAAGGTTATAATCACAGCTCTTTTTCACTCTCCTGGCACAGCTTCACTCATCCATGCCTTCTTACATACCTCAAACAAGCACTTCATTCCGCTCTCTTCATTACACTTTATCATCTCTGCTTACACCTCATCAACCCCAGTTGCTTTTCCATTTTTCAGCAACTTCACAGCACTCTTGACCTGTGCAAGTGTCACATCTCCTGGCACTGCATTCCTTCTCAGCACACCCTCAAAACCAATCATGTTTACAACCGCTCTGCTCTCTCTCTATACAGGTATAGGCGAGGTATCCTACATCGGGGTAGTTTTAACATGTAAAGTAATGAGATGCTTTTTCAGCTTTGTGTTTCCCCCCAACCAAGTCCAAAACTCACCCAAATGGGCCCAAAAACAAGTTTAAAGCCAATCTAAATGGTCTAAAAGCTGTAAAGGGCCTAACACCTGTTAAATAATTCCCTAAAACCAACAAATACAATCTGAAAATCATACAAAAGAGGTTAGAAAATATGAAACACCTCTCATCACTTACTTCTTGTAAGTTCATGTCCGGTCCTGGTCGTCATCCTTGCTACCCCCCCCCCCCAGGGGACATGTGGTGCTCCCTACAACTCTATCCTCCTCCTCAAAGCCCTCAAACTCCATCTCTGGGGGAGGGTCTGAGGGGGGGGGACCTGGCATGGTGGGGTGATTGTAGAAGGAGACTGATGCACTGGCTCTGGGGGTGGAGATGGGGTGCAATGGGATGGCTCAGGCGGTGGCAATGCAGTGTGATGCGATGGCTCTGGGGCAGTGATGGAGTGCGATGCGATGATAGAGGAGGTGGCGAGGGAGAGAGCTGAGATGACCGGTGAGGTGGCGAGGGAGACCACTGCGATGACTGATGAGGTAGCGATGGAGGCTGATGCGGTGGCTCACGTCGTGGCAAGGAAGACAGAGGAAGTGGCCGAAGTGGTGTGGGAGATGGAGGCTGGGACGAGGAAGGCAGTGATGGAGAGGCGGAGTGCCGCAGTGGAGACACAGGTGACACGGGAGACGCGAATCAGATGGAAGTTAGGTCCAGCACTAGAGGCCGAGCATGTCCTCGGTGGGAGGAGGCCCTGGGTGTTTTTCTGCTGGTCGATGGCTGGGGAGATGCTCTGCTGGTTGAAAGCTGGGGAGATGCTCTGCTGGCTGAGGGCTGGGGAGATCCCCTGTGGGTTGCTGGAGTGGAGGGGGCCTGTTTGAAAAAGGCAATGATTGTAGACTTCCTGGCCACCCTCTTCTCCTCCTCCAGCATCGTCCTGTACACCTTCATTCCTTCCTCAAGCCGATCAGATGTGACCCTGCTTCATCCTGGGAGAGGGTCATGTGTGTGCATAAGCGCAATTATGTTGTCCAGCTTGGTCACCATCTCCATCAGAATTTTCAAATTGAGGGCTCGCACTTCAAGGATGACCTCCTCCTCCTGTGCCTTCTGGTGCGCCCACTTAAGCTCCATTTCGAGGAGCTCCTCACTGCTGAGTTCCTCCCTGTGGCTTTCGAGGACTTCCTCCACATCCTCCTCACTGATCTCCCCGAAGCCCGCCTTGTGTGACAGCTCAACAATTACCTGCTGCTCACGCTGCACTGGTGGAGCTTGCACACCCTTGGGGAAGTAGGTGAAGAAGTATATGCATTCCAGCCACAGCTTCCGCCACACACCATTCATGGTGGGCTGGCTAACTTCCCACCATGCTGCAGTGATGTTCTTTATGGTGTGGCATATATTGTACCCTTTCCAGAACATCTGCACTGTCATCTTGTCGTTGCTGTAACAGGCCCTCACCAACTGCTGCACAGTATGGCAGAGGTAATACGCCTTAAATGTCGTGATCACCACTTGGTCCGTGGGTTGCAACAACAACGTGGTACTGGGGAGCAGGAACACCACTTCTATGTTGCTTGCCGACTCCTTCATCGCAGGAGGGTGGCTAGGCGCGTTGTCTACCACCACCAGAAATCTGTTCACCAAATTCTCCCAGGAGGCATACCTCTTGGGGACACAATAGAGGTTGGAGTGAAAATAGGATGAACAGATGTGGGAAGTCAGCCAGGCCTTCTTGTTAGATTTCAAAATCACCCCTAATTTTTCCTTCACATACCCCACCAGGGCTCCGGGGTTCTCGGAGTGACCAACAAAGAGCGGCTTCAACCTGAGGTCCCCCTCAGCGTTGTCCCCCAGCAGCAGTGTAAGCTGGTCCCTTCAAGGCCTTGAACCCTGGCCTACACTTTCCCTCTGGTGGAAGGAATGTCTTTGAGGACATTCTCAAGAGCCTACTCTCATCAAAATTCAACACCTGCTTCACATTGTAGCCACCCTCCACGATGATGTGTTTCAGCTTGTCAGGAAACACTGCCACCACCACCGTATCTGCACTCACCGCCTCATCAAACATCTTCACATGGTGCAGATCAGCGCACCTCTTGAAGCGGTTAAACCACTCATGACTAGCCTTAAATGTCTCATTAGCATCAATATTCCACCCCACCTTAATTTCATCCCATTGTGAGAAAGCCTTAGTGCAAATAATCGCCAGACTCATGGGTGCCTTCATGCTGTTCTGGTCCTCCACCCACATGCAGAGCATCCACTCCAGCTCCTCCATTGCAGGCTTTCTCTGGCGGGTGATACAGGAGGCGGATAAGGTGCAACTTCCCCAGAGGCAGCCTTAATGGCCTGGGCCAGGTGGAGAGCCAGGGAGATAGCACACACACTCTCGCCTTTTTTGTGGCGCTTAAGAATATCTAGCTTGACTTCTAGAGACAGAGTTATATGCACATGCTTCACGGGAACATCAACAGCACCAAAACTAGCAGGCCACTTACCGCCATGACTAGGGCCTCCACGAACACCAGCACTAGTCCTACCTTGTGCAGCACCCTTACCAGTCATGATCACATTTATTTAGGATAAAAATCATACAAAATTGCACTCCATACACAACTGGTATCACTGCTCTACTCACAGCACTGCTCGTACTTAGTTACGATGCACTAAGATAGCGGCATGCCTAGTGTTGGTGATGCAACACGATGCGTGGTAGGCAAGTGTAAAAGAGTTCCTCATTCTAAGATGGCCGGTATGAGAAGAAAGATATTGGTGAGCGAGGAGTAAGCGATGGCTGTGGGGGCTGTATGAGCGTTTCTGTGCATCCTGGAGGCGGGCGGGCCCAGCTGGCTGCAGGAACAAGGTTGACTCAAAATTTCGGCCTATCACCTGTGGATGCGACATTGGAAGGCCCATCGTTAAACCGGGGGGTGGCCATTGTCTAACGGGGTATGGTGGTATTTGTACCCCCATCTCCAAGCCGGGGTGACGTATCTAGTGTATCGTATATTGGGGTATACCTATTAATTAATAAATATATAATACAGAGATAGCCCGATTATCCGGGCTATATGGTGTGAAGGGGTGACTGAACAGTCCGAAATCATGATTAATCCGGCGGAAACAAAAAACAAGTACTGTTAGACTGATTTATTTACCGGTAAATGTACACTTAACGTAGCAGAAAGACCTTACCAAATCTTTGCATATGCATCCTGCTTGTTTCTACATTTTTCTAGTTTCAGTTTGGTAAATTTCTTTATCTTGCTGAAAAATATCCTCTCTGTTATTATCGTCACGTTCCTGAAGCTGTACAGTCGCGTTCGTGAGTCCTGATACACATGTAGTTGTCTTGTCTGCTGTTGTGTCCACCGTTGGTAGGATGTTGAACTATTTCACTTGCTAACCGACCAAATTATGTTCAGTGTATCAGGCAGTAAGCACAAAAGTTCCATATTCCAAAAGCAATGAGCCCTGCAATTGACAACAAAAACACCTGTGTATCGAGACTCATGAATGCGACTGTACCTACGATTGTTTCCAACACAGTGGAAAAAACTCACATATTCAAGTGTGGATTTCGTTTCCCAACTTCCAAACTGGAGATTAAGTTAGGTTAAATCATTAGGTGCAGTTAAGCTAAGTTAGGTCAGGTTTGGTTAAACAATGAGATCAGAATAGTACCTTCCGCCATTATGTTAACTAACAACAAGAGTTGCACAACAGCAGAACAGCTAAAAACAACAGGGGAAACAGATTTAACAAGAAATGTTTATTTGCCAACCCAGAAACAATCAGAAAAACATAACAGAATATCAGGATGAACTGATTTGGTAAGGTGCTTTTACTGCTTACAGTAAAGCATATGTTTAGCCCCCTCATGGCAGTGAGTTCAGAAATTTGCATGCTCCCGTGTCAGGCCTTGGAACCATTTTTTCTAAGTTCTAAAATCAGTTTCATTTTCTTACAGATGTGGTAAGACTCGTCTGGTGCACTTTTATTTTTTTTTGTCCCTAAACCCATCTTCTGATTTGCTATGAATCGTGAAAGAATAAAATTAGGGCGCATGTTACATTAGCATTAAAACGTATTGACGAAAACATCTGGCTATTGGGATGGTACAGCAGGTTTGTATAACCATACCAGTGACCTTCGTTCCCTTCCCATAATTGTTCACAGATTTTATAGCTCCCTAACTCAACGTCACTGACACCGGTGCAGTAATGCACTGTTCAAGGATGGTAGCTATGAAGGGGTTAATGGAAATACATAATTATTTGAATCAATACTATCTCAAACATACACACAATAACGAACGAAGAATGAGCAGTAAATGAAAACTCAGCTGCAAAGAGCAGAAATAACTGTATGCTCTGTCGGTCCGAAATGTGTTGGGAATCATGACATTGAACAAAAAATGTGGGATGCTAACTTATGAGAACACGTGATACGAAAGATTTGTTTTTTTTTCTTCTGACTAGTAAACATTTTTGCTCCATTTCATCCCCTAAAATTGTGAAACCTATAAATTTTCATGTACGCATACAGCCTAATGACCTTCCCAAGTCAATTTATATTCCTCTAGTTTGTTTTCTGTATTTTTCTGCCTATTTTGAGGGTGGTAAATTACCTTTCTCTCGCAGCAAGATTTCCTCTCTTATCATAATGTTCCTTAAGCCTTACCTACTCTTGTTTTCGGCATAATGGAAGAAACTAACTCAAAATTAAGGGGCGCACATTACATTAGCATTTAAACATATTGGCGAAGACATCTGAGAAGAAGTGACAGCCTAGCTGCTTGCGACAGTAGAGTAGGGTCGTGTAAACATATCAGTGACCTTCAATCCCTTCCCATAATTGCTCGCAGTTTTTTTTATATAGCTTTTAGCTCACCGTCACTGACACCGGTACAGTAAAGCATCGTTCAAGGCCGACAACTATGAAGGGGTTAATGGAATACATTATTGTTTGCATCAATACTCTCTCTTTCACACACACACTTAAGAACGAACAAAAGAATGAACATAATGTACACTTAACTGAAAGAGACAGAAATAACTATATTCTCTGCCAGTCTGAAATGGGAAGCGCAATATCTAACGAAGAATGTGAAACTGAATGCTAACTTAAGAGAACACGTGAGATGGTAGAGTAATTTTTTTCTGATTAGCAAACATTTCTGTTCCATTTCGTCTCCTAAAATTGTGAAACCCATAAATTTTCGTCTAAGCATACAGCCTAAAGTCTTTACCAGTTCAATTCATATTCTTCTAGTTTGTTTTCTGTAGTATTTTACTTTGAATTTGGTAATAATTACTTTCTCTTGCTGAAAGATTTCCTCCTTTATCATCATCAAGTTCTTCAGGCCGTACTTACGACTGTTTCCGGCATAATGAAAGAAACTAATTCAACATAATAAGAAGTGGATTTCAATTAGAAGTGGATTTCGTTTCCCAATTCTCCAACTGGAGCCCAGGTTAGGAGAGGTTAAATTATTAGGTAGTTAAGCAAGGTTAGGCTAGGTTAGGTTATCAGTCGCTTAACAAAACTCCACCTTGCCATCCATGTGATCGAGGTGTGAGCATGA